>JAOVVB010000029.1:8926063-8955256 GCA_028570985.1 Heterobranchus longifilis | reverse complement strand
AAATATATATATATACACACACACAGAATATGTTCATGTTACTTTTTTTATAAACGCTAACGTTTCTTAATTTTTAATATTTTTAATATTTTTTATTAGTTAAAATATGCATTATATTTTAGAGTAAAAACAGAAGCAAACTAACAAAAAGTGATACAACATTAATTCACATATGTAACATGACAGTCCTATCCTATTATTGACATAAATGCTGTCAATAAAAACCAACTACTTCTCACAGTGATGTGACAGAAACTAAGAATGAAGAAAGCAGCACTACAGTAGCTATTGATCCAAGCAGACAAAATCTATTGTCTGTCCAAAAAAAAACACTATTATCAAAAGGGAAGGCATTTTAATTTACAAGAGATTTAATAAAAGATCACCAGTAGACAATTTCTCATTAAACTTTCAAGAAGCTAGTGTCTAGACTCAGAAAGAAACAGTCACGGCTGGTTAGGATTGCTGTACGTTCCATGTTCTCTATGTAAAATTCTCTTACAAGGAGTGTTCAAGTCAAACTGGGAATTTTTGACTGTGCAGAATAACAGAATACAATAATAATACTAATAACAATAGCTACATTTATTTCACCAGTGCCTGGATATCATCAAGGTAGAAAATTTTCTCAGTACTGACGATCGGACTGCCCGCTTCACATCTGGAGGCACATGCTTGCCTCCCAGGAACTCCTTTAAGGGCTCAAACATGTGGAAATCACTTGGAGCCGGTTCAGGACTACAGTGACGTGGCAGTATCTTCCAGCCCGAGTTCCTGTAATGTGTAAGTGGTGCAGTGTGCAGTATGAGATGTGCATTGTCCGGCAAAAACAGACTGCCTTTGTTGATCAAACCAGGCCATTTTTTTCCTGAGATCATTCCACTCATTGAATATTTATGGGGACATCTACAATGGGCTCAGAATCACTTAGGCCAGAATCATGTGCAGATACAGTATATGAACTTATTTAAAATGTTTTGAACCATTCAAATGTTTTACTGCAGTTAAGAATCTCTTCTGCTCTTCAAGTTTTCTATTGCCTTCATTCATGGGAAATTTCATCACAAGACCTGGTTTGACTTGAACACCTCTTGTACAGTACATACTGTACCGTATAATGTAATATCATGTCATGCTAGAACTTGCTTTGTGTGGCATAAGAATCCAGAAGGAACTAGACCAATTATATGTAAATTACAGTTTGTTTCATTTAATGGTTATTGGATGCACTTCACCGCTGACAACGAAAGTCAGGTTTTTTTTGGGTTTTTTTTACAGATTTTCTTACACATTTGACAAACTTTCGCTAAGGCCATGGCTTAATCCAGTCCAGTACCCAATGTTGTATCTCATTACAGAAAGCAAATAGAAAGTTCAGTAGGCAAAACAGAAGACTCACCCAAAACCTGCTATCATGCGACAGAACAGGAAGAAGCCATAGCCTTGAACGAAGGATGACTGAAAGGCAAAGAAGCCATTGATGGACATGCAGATAAGCAGACACTGTCGCCGGCCCAATTTATCCGACATGCCACCCCAGAAGAAAGCCCCCAGCATCATCCCCAGGTATACGATGCTACCTACAGGGTGGGGAAGCACAGGAAAGAAAAGAACCCAGGTTTATTATCAGAGACACTCAAATATACAGTAGAAGAAGCAAAGCTTTGGGAAAGTGTCCTACAGTACGAGTTCATTCATTCTTCTTTTATCCTACTTATCCTATACAGGGTCACATGAAGCCTTGATCCTATCCCAGGACACTTCAGGCACAAGGTGGTGTAATCAGGGTGTAATCCTGGGCACACATGCACGTACCAAACACTCATTCACACACTATGGGCAATTTGGGAAAATCAATTCATCTGCATGTTTTTGAACTGTGGGAGGAAACTGGAGTACCCAGTCTAATCAAGTTTATTTATCTGTAGTAAAGGAGACACCACAAAAAAGTATAATGGATGAAAAACAAATTTATAGAAATAACTATAAAGAAAAATATGGGAAATGATATAGTCTGTATGTGAGATACAGATAATTCATTATAATTAAATCCCAGTTATTCAATACTTTGGGCAAAACTAGAAGAGTGTGTCGAGCAAGGAGGTCCACATCCCTGCCCTTAGTTACACCAGCTCCATCAGGAAGAATCGGCTAAAATGCCAGCAATTTATTGTAAGATGCTTGTGTAGCACTACCGAACCATTTGATCCAATTTAAAGGCAATGCTCCCAAATACAAATAAAGTGTATGTTAACTTCTGACCCACATGGAATGTGATAAAAGAAATAAACGCTGAAATAAACCTTTCTCTCCTACTCAGACACCTCAGTGTTAAATCCCAACTGCCCTCTTAAGGTTTACTAGGATTAAGTATGCAGAAATTGTGCAATTTTCTTTAAGTAACTTCAACTATCTGTGTATGTCTGTGCATGTCCACATGACCTCCAATCAAATGCCAGTAGCTCAAAGCTGCCTAATTACTAATGACACTCACCTGCTTGCAATCACTTTAATTACTGTGCATTACTCCCTTTACCTTTAAATAACCCAGAATTTCAGTGGTCTGTTTTACTCTTGTTTCAACATCGTGTCTGTAATGGGTCCAAGCATTTAAAAAAAAAAAAAAAGAATGCTAATGAAAGAAAAGTATTAGTATTTTAACTCATTTTTATTGCTTATTTGAATTTAATTAATTTAATTCCCTGACTGTTTCTCCGGCCTCACGTTTGAGTGTTGCTTACAGATTAGTTTTACATTGGTTTTAAAGCTGCAAATTGGCCTGTTTGTCCATCTCTTAGCATTTAAAAATGTTTCGTCAATATACAATATTTAAAAAAGTATTCAGGCTGATCTTTATAAATTTCTTTTTATGAAATCTTAATTCAGTTCTGTTAAATGGGATGGTATTTGGTATGTCCTCAAAGTCTTACTGCTTCCATTCTCTTACATAAATGGATATAAATATATAAATAATATAGATATACATTTACAATGGGCATATTGTATTGTATTATTATATTATATTGGTGGCCATATTTATTTGTTCTTTTTAAATTACATTTTATGTTTTTATGTTTTTTTATGGTTTATCATGACAGGCTGCGGGCTTAATTTTGAACAAAAAAATATTCTGTATGTATTCATTATTTAGTTTATGAATTGCTCAACTATAGTTAAACTAACACAAAAATTAGGGTGATTATTTATTTTAGGCAAGTATATTTGTATCTAGTTTTTGGTTTTTACCATATAGAAGTCGCACAAAAAAAAACCTATAGTTTATTAAATACAGTGACATGAGGTCAGTTTTCAAAATAAAAAAAATTAATGTGCAGCTCAGGCTTCTTTGCTCAGAATCAATATGCAGAGTTGGTCTGCTTTCCCTGTCTCATTGTAACTGGTTCAGAAACTGGTTCATCTTTGAGCTCATGAGACAGAAGCTGTCTGTACCGATTCAGCTATAGAAATGTTTTTGGGTTTAACATGCAGTATATATGGTTTAGTTTGGAAGATGTCCAAGAAGCATCTTGCACTGCCCCACATTTGAGCTGTAGGTTTCTGTATGAGCAAGCATCTATATTCTGCTGCTACAGAAAAGAAAAAAAAAAACATTAAAAGACAGCAAACTGTTTTGCTGGTACAGAAGCAAGCAGAGTGGAGCATGTGAAAATGAGAAGGGAATCACTGACTTGGAAAAGCCTTGTCCATCGGGAATACACATTACATTCCATTTTTTCCCCCTTTTTCTTTCATCGAGGCTGAGATGCAAAACACAATCTATTTCAGTGCAGAAAACCTACATTAACCTGCCATGCTTGGTGTTTTAACGTCTATGAAATGTAGGACACTAAGAGGGCATTAAAAGCTACCCTTAATAGACTGAAATAGAGTAAGAGCATTCCTGTACATGTCAGTGTAAAATCGTACAATGATGTTACATAAAAGCAATAAGTAAATTGAAATGAACTGCATTTTATAAATGCATGTGCTGCTAAAAAGTTGGAAGCATACAGTTACAGTATAAACAGTAGGATGTCTTTGTTTATAGTACAGTAGCATTGAGTTTTCTCATCACTGGAACCTAGGGAGATTGACAGTCCTGTTCCAGCTTGCCAGTGCTACTGTGCAAAGTTAGCTCTAAGAGGATATGGCTTGATTGGTTGGAGTGTTGAGTTTGTTACACAGGGTTCTGACCTCAATCCAGCAAACTGGGGACTTCACCCCATGTCTTCTGAAAGCACCAAGAAAAAACGGTTCCATGGTGGCATTAACACTTTGCTGGGCTAGAACAAAGAACTGCTTACATAAGGGGCTGGGAGGTGGGATTATAACAACCAATTAAAAGTTTATTAAAAATTTATTTATTTTTTTGCCGATAGCATTGCCATTAGCATTGCCACAAATGTGCACAGACATATACAGTGATGTAATCTCATGACTCTCTAGCCCATGGCAGTTCTTGGGAGGTTCAATAGCACCAGACATAAACTAGCACCTGGTTCACTTTGGTGAAAAAGGGACTACTAATGCTCTTGTGGCTGAATGAGCATCAATGCCCACAGACATGCTTCAAAATCTAGTGGAAAGCCTTCTCGAGGTTATTATTATTATTATTATTATTATTATTATTAACAGCAAAAGAGGAATAAATCTGGAATGGGATTTTCAAACATGACAATGGGTGTGATTTTCTGGTAACCACAAACTTGAGGCCAAATCATGTAGATTAATTGCTAAATGTTTCTTCTACTTTTTAGTCTGTCTACCTAAAAAGAGAGTTCATACAGAGGCTGATGGAGTAGTTGAGCAGTACTAATGGACGAGTGATGTGATGTGAAAGTCGCTATAGAATGGTACAGAGTACATAAGTGTGCTGGCAAATGCCAAGAGCACTGGGGAGGTGGAGGAGGGAGTTTTGGAAATGCACATGCTAAGGGGACAACACTTACATACCCCTACACTACCAATACCCATTGGAGTTGATTGAAGAGGTACAGTAGATCATCAACTCGTAATAGCTCAAAGCCACACTGGGGCCATAGATAAGGCTGCAAAATTTGAAAGGAGGTGAGAATAAAAAAGATTAGTGGATGAGACGGGATGAGGAAAACATGAGAAGAGAGGAGAAAAGAAGATAACAGTAGAGATAATGGTGAGACAAGAGCAGAAGGGAATAGAACAGGAGTTCTATTATCGGAAGGAATGAGAACAGAAAAAACCAGATGAAAACAGAAGAAAGAACTGAGGAAATGAGGATGAGACACAAACAGAGGACACAACATGGATGAGGGAAATGAGGAAGAGACAAGAACATAAGGCCGAACACCAAAAGAACAGGAGAAATTAGAAGACAATGAGGATGAGAACAGACTAGAAAAGAAGAGACCAGACAAGATGAGAAGTTGTGAGGACAAAAGAGAAAAGAAAATAAGAATCTAGGGTGAGATAAGAGAGGAGAAGATACATTTTCCTCAGGGGAAATGCTTGAATGGGAAATGTTTAAGTCTCCCTCTCGAAAAGCTTATCCAAGCAAGCCTACAGTATTAATTGTAATATTGAGCATAAGGCATCAGCTTTCTTGCTTTATTGATAGGTCTGGCTTTGTGTTCAATAAAAACAAGAGAGGAGTGTAAGCACAAGACATAAGCACATGTTTACTGTAATGAATATACTGAGTAGGAAATAGAATTAAAATGCCAAGTGACTGAAAGCTGCTCAGTGTATCACTTAAGTCTCTTACGTGCATGCACATACATTCACATCTTTGCAGATGTGTGATTTCACTGTAGTTTATCCACCCTCGGCTGCTTTAAGTCAAGAGAGAGAGAGAGTAAAAAAGAGTAGATGGAGAAAAGCCTTCTGGCTCAGTGACAGAATTAATGGAATTGGCTTTACAACCCGCTCAAAGCACAGTCCATTATTGTAATTGTATAATGTAGCAGCTTTCTTTTTTATTCTGCCTAAGCCTGGTTAATATTCATTTCTTGATTTTATCCACGAAGGAGTTAGATAATAAAATGATTTTTTAGTGGACACGTGATAAAGGGGTTCGGTAAAGACACTCTGTGGAATGCATAAAGGTTTTTTTTTTTTTTTTCAGCAGCAGCTGTGAAACAATTCATAAAATCACTGTTTCCATGAACATACCCTTTTTGCCTTGACAAGTGTGACTGTCTTTGTTAAATTATGGTCAATATGAGCACCTATAGGAATACAAAAAAAGATTTCCTGACAGCTATATTCGTCTTTCTAGATCTGCTCCATTGCTAAATATCATTTCCTTTAGTCTTCTACATAAACATGCATGTACACTACCGTACAAAAGACCTATAGTGATTATTTTAATAGACATTTTTGCCATGGATGCAAAACGCATTGTCAGAGTAACAAGATATACAAAATAGCAAATTGAAATTTTAGAAATATTAATTTCCCCCAAAACATGTTTTAGAGGAATGCATGTACAGTATGCCAATAAAGATGGTATTTGAGTGTACTTTGCAGGTACAAGATTATCAGACCTGTGAGCTGAAAGGATGCATAGGTTACAAACAAACCAAAAATAATAATAACAATTATTATTATATATTTTTTATATTTTAGTTTCTTTTTTATGGCCATTTCCCTCTTATTTTTATAACAGCCGTGTAAGCATTTTACTGCATATCATACTGTGTTTGGTTGTGTACTTTATGTGACAAAAATGTAAATTACATTATTATTCTTATTATTATTATTATTATTATTATTATGTTAATCACTCTCACCCACCCCACATACATAGTCATTAATGTCATTAGCCTATCCAGAACTTAGGATTTGCCATGTGTACGAATGCATACACCAATACATAAACTATTACCCTATACAATCTGAATCCTGTGCATACATACCTTTTACTTATATAGTTATACGTAAATATATATACTTAAATATTACATGGACGCACTGTGGAAAGTCATTGTAAAATATTACAATGTGAAGCTTTTTAATTATTATTTCTGTTTCTTCTTGCTGTTTATTACAGGACTTTACAGACAGATTGAAAAAGAAAAAGAGAAGCAATTGTTTGAATTAGGGAAGAGGAAAAAAGATTAGAATATGGCAAGAGTCCCAGGCCTGGACACAGAGATCGAAAATATTAAAATGCTGATTGGTGTCTGTAGAAACGATACACAGCTTGCCTGTAGTGCTTTTTAAGACAAAATAGCTCTCTGTTTGATTTCTAACAGAGAGCTATTGAGAAAGACTGTGAAAATGACTTTTCCACTTTCCTCAGAAATAGTATACCAGGGTAAATGATTTCATGAAATACTTGATTAGTAATTAGTTCCACTGCAGAATGTTATACTTAACTATCATTAAGAGCAGTCTTTGATCACAAATTAGCTTCTTTGAAACAAACAATTAGGATGCCATTAAGGTTAAAAAACGTTTGAGGTACTTCTTCAAGCTATCAAAAAGGGTCATCAAAAGACCCTGAGATAAGAAATGAAACATTTAAAGATGCTTTCGGTGCAATGCATCTCGATGAAGCAGTTAAATCTTAGTACATTCAATGTAAATGATGGAGGTGTTCAAGTCAGACTGGGACTTTTGAACATGGTCCGTGTCTTTATTTCTCTACATAAACCCCTGATAAAATAATGCACTTATCCCAATGTTTCACTAGTGCTTGGATACCATCAAGGTAGCAAGCTTTCTCAGTATGCCGGTGCTATGATCGGACTACCTGCTTCACGTCTGAAATCCTTTTAATAGCCCATGTGGAATTGGTTCGAAGCAAGGTCAGGACTGTACAGGAGATTGGCAATAACTCACAATAACTTTCTGTAATGTGCAAGTGGTGCAGTGGACAGTATGAGGTCATGCATTGTCCTGCAAAAACAGAACACCCTTTTTTTCCCCCCTAGGGTTAATACCCACTTTAGCTGTGATCATCTTCCACAGACTTATGGACTTCTTTAAAATCTATGCACCATTTGAATGTTTTACTACAGCCAAGATAAATGTCAATTGGTTTAATGCCGTCACTTATGAGGAATTTTTAGTCCCAGTTTGACTTGAACATCCTTTGCAATGAACTGACTCTTGGGATAGCTAAATAAAGATTGAATAAGTAATGAAATAAATGAATGTGGTTGAAAGAAAGATGATTGATTAAATACTGGTTTTATTGTTGATATCAAATATTTAAAAAAAAAATACCATTCTAGTTTTATAATCTCATAATGAATAATAAAATAACAAACAACATAACATTAGTCTCCTTTAGGTCTCAAAGACCTAAAAAATAATAATTAAAAAAATCCCCTCATGTGATGAAGATCTTAAATCTAAAAGGGCAGGTTTCAGCCCTGGTCACGGGTGGCCACACACGATTATGTCTTAAAAGCCAGTGACAGAGAAAGGACAAAGCGAGAAAGGGGCAAAGAAAGAAAGAAAGCAGAGTGATGCCCACAGGGATCTCCAAAGAGAGAGGAGGGAAAAAGTGGTATATGGAGAAGGTTTTAGATTCAATTCAAGATTCAAAGAACTTTATTAATCCCAGAGGGAAATTGCTTAAAGTTCAGAACTGATTATTTGTGAACAAAAATTATTTCTTTTTTGTAAAATAAAAAAAATAAAAATAATAAAAAAACTTGCCTTTCAATAAAATTTACACTTTTTGTATATATGTGCCATTAAAAGTAATTAACCGGTATTAAGTAACCAGTTGTGCCAGCTGTTCTTATCTAAATAATTTAAGTCACTTTCATAACAATTGTCAGAAGTTGAACACTAACACAATTCAGATGCCATGATGATCTTAACCTGGCAATGTGCCATGCTTTACACTTTGAGTGTCAGTGTATTTATGCATTAGTTTCTCATATTTCTGCATCAATGGATATCTTACCTAGCCATCCAGAGCTTGAATCTGGCATACACATATCCGTTTCAGCACTGGGCAGCACAAAGCCGACTACGAAAACCTCCACACCATCTGACATGAGTGCTAACCCAAGTGTGAAGTACAGCTGCCACTGGAACTTGCCGTGGCCGCACTCCTGGATGATTAGTTCGTACTGCTGCGCCAGCTCCTCCTCATCTGCTTGCCTCTCACTTTCAAGCTCCTTACGGTCCTTAAGACCATCTGCTACAGGCTGCCCCAAAGCCACATGTCCATCTCTGTGCCCGGATTCAGATGGAATTCCTTGGTATTCACCCTCATAGATCTCATCATCTTCATCGTGGCCTTCAGTGGCATCACTGGAACCTTCTTCATCATTGGCAGGATTGCCTGTGTAGTTGCCCTGAGGCGGATCGTAGTATTCGTCATCATCATCTTCATTCTGGAAATGGTGATGGGCACGACTGCGTGAGTATTCATCTGATGCTCGGTCGACCACCGTGTTGGCCTTCTTGGCAGCTTGCCGTTTGGCCTCCCTGACCATATCTTTAGCCCCTTTCATAAGAGACATGTGGTCCTTGAGGTCTGTGTCATCCATGGTTGTAGTAAGAGGGAGATGTAAGCTATCTCGATAAAAGGGCCCAAAACACCTTGGATCTCATTGGTTGGACCTAAGTGAAAAAAAGAGGGCAAGGTTGTTTAAATAAATGAGAAATTAGATTGTGGTTGCATTGTTCAAATGGATTAGGGAAATCAGTAACTTTATAAACATTATGCATCAATTCCCTTAAAACATTCGCCTACTGTAGTTAACGACATAGCTTAGGTTTTCAGACATTTGGCTCTCTAAGTTGGATCACACTGAAGAAACAAACCTGTTAAATCTGTCCTAGTTAAATAGTAATTTGGTGTAATATACTTCCCCCTAAAGAAAGCTCAGATAAAAAACGTTTATCCCACTTTGACAGCCATAAAGACATATTTAAGCATTTTTAAGCGTCCGTGTCATTTAGATGTTTTCACACAGGGGGAAAAAATGTTTTAGTCTAACTGAGTATATCAGCGTCACAGTGTGATAACTGACAAACATCTAGAATTTCGCAGAAATCCACACATGGAAAATGACAAAACAATACCCTGTTAATATTACATCATGTTTCATCACCGCATCCTTCTTAGCAAATCATAAAATGTGGTCAAATGTATTTAATATTAGTAGTTATGATATTGTCAGAAATCATCATTGTTTTAGCTTAAAATGTTCTTTTTCTATTGACAGAGGAAAATGGTTTGCAGTAAGATTATACAACAAAATTGGAATAGAAACAGGTTTAAGAACTATATATTTGGTTTATAATAATGTGATAATAAGAAATGCAAAAACAGCTTAAAAAAAACACAGAACCTGTTTCACTTTAACACAAATGTAGAGATGTTTTCCATCTCACACTGTTTCTACAGCTTACCAGTTCCTTTTTTTTTTTTTTAGTCAAGTACTGAACGCTCTGTGATACTGCAGTTGTTTTCTACCATTTGCCTTAACCACAATGCTTCATGTGTAAAGCCACCAAAATAGCCACCATCCGATCTTGAAGGAAAGTGGAATTCTGATGTAATGTTCCATGGAAGATAATGTCCTTCTTCCTGCTGAACACAGTGTGATGATTTATAAAGCGATACAATAAAATTATTCATACATTAAAAGAGTGATTGATTCCCAAAACTGAGTTCAGAATTTCTTGATACATTTTCTTCAACAGCACACACTACCAATCCTGCCAGCTGCAATAAAAATCCGGTTTGATTAATCTGTGGATTCTGAATGAATTGATATATAAATTCTTACTTGAGTCTTAATATTTTTATAGTAACTTATTTACCTAAATTTGTAGGGAGATGCACCATAATAATAAATGGCTTATTTTATTTAGCGGGAAGGAGCAACATACAGTATAATCTAATACATGTAAAATATTTGTAAAAACAGCCTTAAATCAGTAAGCGGAAAGGGTGAACAGCAAAAAAGGTTTTATTTCCTTACTTGTAAGTGGTAAAATGTCTCACAAAAAAAAAAAAGAGTGGTATAGTTTACTAAAACCACAAAAGCACTGTCTAAATGTGCATCTTTGTACTTTTCCTTCCAGATGATGCTCTAACAGAACCTGATTCGATCAGAACGATGCAGTGGCCGACTTTACATTGTATGCTGGTGAGATTCAGAGTGTTCAGGCAGGGAAGCCCTCCATTATGCGCTAGCAGGGTGCCGAGCCGCTGTCTGTCAACAAGGCATTGAGGCAGAGCTCTTCACTTTCTCTCACAGCACTGATGAGATTTGCCACTAAACTCGCAAAGAAATACAGCACTTTTGCATGCTCAGAACAGGGGGAGAGGGTTTAGCTAGTTCGATCTCATTCGGCATTCTGTTTTGAGTCTTTAGCAAACAAATGCTATTTTGTGGACACAAAGTGAAATTTCAGGAGTTTTTCCTAATAAACGGCATAAAATGTAAGCAGCATCCGCAGGCCCTTTCACGATTTTCTGAATCTGATTACAACAAGTACCTTCAGAACGAGGCCTAATCATGCACAAAATAACTGAATCGAGGTTTTGCATGCTTGATAGCCTCTGTCTGGCTGACCTATAGTGATCCAAGCCACTGATTTCTGCAATGTTTAAAAGAACAAACCTGGACCAAATGTACAGAAGTCTGTGTAAAATTCTTGTTAGTTCAAACTTTTGTTTTAGATTTATTATAATTTTTTTAATGATTTTATTATTGAGTCAGTACAAAAAGAAATCTGATTTTCAAACATCAGTATTCCACCATGAAAGATTTCGAGTTACAGAAAAATATTTGTATGCCAGAAGAGGAAGAGGCATACTCCTATTATCTACGCAACACTTTTTAGACAAAAAAAAAAAAGAACGTTTATGGACTTTATGGAAAAAAGAAGCAGGTGCAACAGTCAAAATCCTCAGAAGAAGTGTGGGTGGTTCTGTAGGATGCTCAGTCAAACTCGATATCTATTTTCCACAAATTGTACCCGAGACTAAAAGATCCTCAAAGTGCTGTCACAACAAATTCTGACTTAGTTTCAGTTATTTAAAAAATCTTTTTTAAGGACAGCATTTATTTGCATGTGCCTAAGACTTCTGCACAGTACCGTATATGCATGAACATCAAGCCAAATGTGTGCATCATAACATACGAGTCATAATGAGTAATCAAATTTCATATCATAAGCTTTTAAAAGTTTAGCGGTTTAGTTATGTTTAAAAATGTCAAATATAATACACAAATAATATTATGAAGCTGTTTAAGATATAGAGCCATTTCCTTTTTAAAATACCTGGCTTTATGTTTGCAGAAAATGAGTTCATAAAATTCAAGGTTCCTGTGTCCAAGGACAAAAAAATGCCCATGAGCACGCAGAGCTATATTCCTAAAAAGGTCTAAAAAGAGCCTGCATGGGTTCACATAAGATATTTCCATAAATGCCAATTATGAAGTGAAAAAACCCTGAATCTCCATTCATGAATGTGTTTCCTGTGTATGTATAACTGACATTTCAGACCTTCATAGACATTTCCAAAGAAATCTTTAAAAAGGAAGTTAAGTGGAAAACGAATTGGTTCCTTTCATTAATGTCAGCCAGCAAGAATCAGCTGAGTCCAATCTCCTAATGGCTGGAGGCGGATATAATCGCATCAAAACGACAAGGGAATAAGATTCATCTATAAGGAGAGCCTAGGACGTCTTGGCTTAAAAGATTGCATCAGGCACTCATGCTATTACAGAGAATGGAGGAGGAATGAGAGAGAGAGAGAGAGAGAGAGAGACAGGCAGACAGATAGATAGAATAGGACAGGGTTATGGTATATGCATGGGTCATATGCATGTATTTATTGGAGGCACAGGTTGTGTGCATTTGAAAGGGTTTTTTTGGGGTACATATTTACATTTACACATTTTGCTCTTTATTAGTGCAATAAACTGTTAAAATATTAAGCTCTCTCAACTTTTTTCAACTAATACTGTACTTGTATTCCAGCCTCACTTTATGTGTGCATCAGAATGTAACCCAATATCATACAAAAGAGGCTTGGATTATCTTATCAGCCTTGTCACTCTCAATAAGTCCGTGGATGACCGCTCTGCTCTGCAGGTGATTCAATAAAGATGCTGCTCAGTGGGCAGAGCGGCCACTCGCTCGCAGCTACCGGTGTGGATTACGGATTTCCGTGGCAGAGCTTGAGCCAAGCAGTAGGCATATGTTTACTCAAAGAAGCCAACTTTACCCAGTGAGATTGCAGAGAATGTGAGCAGAGAAACCAATCTTTTCCTTTAGACATCTCACGAATGCTCATATGGTCATCCACAGAAGTGAATGAAATAAATAAACGTCTAAAAAAAAACAAAAACCTAAATTTCCACTACATAGGATACATTAGGTTTATTAATTAACCATATTGCTGGCTTTTTCTGGAAGTGCCATGGCTGGGTACCGACTCACCACTGTTCCTGTAATAAATTGTTTTGCTCCAAATTGAACATTTGCTTAAAATACAATCTAATTACGGTGACAGCAGATTGATTATATTTGAACTTTGTGACCATACATGTAAAAGCCTGAGCAATGCGGCATCGCTGATGAAGTGCCCATTTCATGGGTACAACCTTGAAAGCTTTATAGTCTTCCAGCTTTTAGGGCTGAGTCACAAAACTGAGCAAAGGACAAAAGTGAATAAATGTAATCTTACATAGTCTACTGTCAACCATGAGATGCCATAGTGCTGAGCAGATCAATCACACCTCAAAAGTAATACTTTACAGTAATATGGAGCTTGTAAAGCATCCAGGATTTATTATTACTCAAAGATGCAAAAGCATCCTTCATATTTCATCCTACATTTCCATTTAGATGAATGTCAAGTTTAACAGTTGCTAATGAAAACAAAAGAGCACTTAACAGTACATTTGCTTTTGTGGGATGCAATTTGTCTCTATGCTCGGGTAGGAGATACTAAGAACAAGTGAATGTCAAAGAATTAGCAGCACCTACTGTATTATTAGGAGCAATAACCTAAAATATTACAATTAACTAGATATGGCTTAACTCAGAACCTTACAACCAATTCGAACCTGAAATAACTCTGAAAAATCAGACATTCTGTGTGGACTTGATTATTCATTATTCTGAACCACATAACTGCAAAAAAATGTTTGTGATCATAATACATCATAATGCATCTAAATAGCTTATAGGGTACACTGCATTTTCATTTAATTTTGTTTGTGTAGTACTGATTTCTACACCAGCATATTTAACAAGAAAACAACTGTGCATCCATATGCTCTATGATTTAATAGGTTTAGTTATATAGTAATTTAGTCAAAATATGTGTGCATGTTTATCAGATAATACTTTATGATTAACATCAATGAAGAAGCCAGTAGGCAGATTTTAGGTAGGTATATGAATAGGATTAATTGCCTCCATTTAATGAAAGGTCCTTAGTAGATTATTAAGACAATTGCTTTACAGCAGAATTGTCTCGTGCACTCTGAGTGCCTGGGGCGGTTAAGTCGCGCACACTTTGTGCACTCAACTCCACTGTCTGAAAAGTCCATTTAACTCACATCAGAAATGCAGTTTAAGCGAAGATGGGAGATTGTGCATGAAGCATAACTTCCAAGCAGAGAAAGCTAAGAAACGACGCGTCTTGTTTCAGCCTCCAAATACCGAGAACTGTAAAATGTTATTTCATCTGGAAATAACATCTGGGAAGATCAGTCTTGCAATACTGCATTCACTCATACCTGAGTGAAAATAAATCTACATGAAAGCATGAACAGTGTTCATACAGGTAACCCAACTCCATATAACTTTTGCAAAAATGTTTTTTTCCTCTCCCTTTTACATACGTACTGCTTCAATCAACTCAAACTGTTCATATTATTTGTTATGATCTATTATTATACAATTTACTGTACATTTATTCACTCTAGGGAACTCTTGTTGAATGAACCCATGGAATGTGGGCTACAGATAGAAAAGGAACTTACCTCTTAAAAAGCTGACCAAATCTGCTTTTTTTTAACTGATATTCCATTGTTTCTGAATGAGCGTGCTGCGCGTGCTGAATGCAAACTCACAGGGATGCTGAAGAGAGAGCTGAGAGTGGTGTCTCTTCCCCGCTGCAGTCAGTTTATCCCTGCAGTACTACAGAGAGAGAGAGAGAGAGTGAGAGGAGGGGTGGGGTGGGATGGTGCGTTGCAGATGAACCTGATGGAAACACCGTGGTGTGACGCAAGTAAAGGCAAAATTGATGTGATGACGCACGATTCCTAACATGAAAGGTCTGAGGGCTCCCTTCTTAGTTATTCTTGCCTGGAAGTTACACTTGATCCACATTACAGCATCACACAGCAGGGGACTTCTATGGAATCCTATGAAAAGCAAACCACTATTTTTTTTTTTCTCCCAATCTCGGTTTCTTAGGGATATTAGTATTCATTTTACAATGGTTCATTATAATTTTCATATAAATAATTTATGACTGCATAAAACTAAAAAATTTACTGTAACTTACCAGGTAACCTGGTAGTCTATGACCTACTATACGACTGATGGTGATTACAATTTTATGACCGTGGTAGGACCTCCGGTCAAACATTCCCACATGCATTTACACCCTACGGGCAATTTGGGAATGCCGGTTAACCTAATCTATCTAAACCTAATAACTTAAACAACACCCTATGGCTCTCTAACTGCGTGGCTATAAGGGTAATAATGTTTTCCCTCTATTTTTCCCTAGAGGCCAGTAAGAATTACTAATTCACTTACCTGTTTTTACACACACCAACAGAAGTGTACCAGGAATCTTTAAGCAGTGAGTTAGCAAGGCAACTTTTTACCCTTTACAATCAATTGAATTTATTAATTATGTCACATATCATTATTTGAACCATTTATTATATTCTTCATTCCAAAATGCATAATACATTGGTAACTTTTTGTGCTTCCCTGTATGACTGGAATACAAAGGAGGTTTTGAGGTCTGCTGGCACACTGACTTTGGAAGAACAACAAGTAAAAGACATGCTTGGGCCAAGAAATACAAGGAACTGACACTGGATCAGCGTAAAACTGTCATTTGGTCTGATGAGTCCAGATTTGAGATTTTTAGGTTCTAACTCCATGTAAGAGCTATTTGCCCAAAAAGGAGAATGATGGAGTGCTGCATCGGATGACCTGCCTTCCACAATCACCCAGTCTATATCAAGACAACAAGCTTTACAAAAAACATTCATTATGCAAGAATAAACTGATAGAGACTTTGAAACTCATTCTTGAATTTTGAGAATTTACCTTTTTGATTTGATTCAGGTTTGATTATGTCTTTATGTCATATATTGTATATTCTATGGATTTATTTATATAAACGCAAACAGGATCTGACAACTAAAAAAGAAAAAAAAACATGCACAATAACAGTTTCAGTGATGTAAGATGCTACTGCTGGGTCAGAGCTATTGATTTAGATCGTGAATATACTTAAAATTGTGCTGATCCTGACTGCTAAAGACAACTCCGTTACCCACATAATACTAATTGGCATACTCTCTAGATTTGTCCTGTCACTTAAGGAATGCTGGAAAACATGTATTTTGTCCTGCTATTAATCAACAACAGTATCTTAAATATAGTATGGTATTGGCACAGCTCTTGGTCTATATAACATTCCAGTCCCTGTAAATGTCAAGTTTAAGAAGAATGAGTTTTTTTGTATGCTAAGCCACACAGTGACCTATGAATCACTCGTGCATTAAAAATGATCTAACTTGAGCCATGAACCAGTGAAACACAAGTACAGAAGATGACAGATGATCAGGTCGGTGATCAATATACTGGTGATGCTGAGTGGTTGGAACAGACAAGAGGGGAAATGAGGTTGCTGCTGGGGATGTACATAAACAATCGATTCTTAAACTGTATCTTTAGGCACTTCAACAATGGCCTGTCACATTGAATTCACATTCTCTAAAATTACACAATCATTCTATAGCAATTTCCTAGTATGCATACTGAAAATCATGCACTAAACATGATCACCATAATGGAATAAAGCCTACAGCATTCATTCTGGAATAAGTTGCTTCAGTAATTCTGTTCATTGTCCCTCAAACTGAATATACTGTAATTCAAACAACACTCTATGGCTTTCTAACTTTGTGTGGCTATAAGTTTAATATTTATTCCTCCTATTTTCCCTCTAATTCTCTAGGGGCCTATTAGAATTGCCAATTCACTTACATGTTTTAGAAGGTGGGAAAAAACCAAAGAGCCCTAAGGAAACACACCGACAGAATCTCAAAAGTGTACCAGGAATTTTGACACAGTGAGGTGGCAAGGCTACCTTTTACCCATTACATTTAATTGACTTTATGATTAATATCATGATTTGAGCCATAAACTGTATTATTCAATCAGTAATGCATAATACATTGGTGCAATGGAAGGGCAGCAACCTTTTGTGCTTCCCTTGTATGACTGGAATAGAAAGGAGGTTTGGAGGTCTGCTGGCACACTGACTACAAGCCAGAATGATATAAAGTCAAGAAGCACTTAACCTAATGAGCTGTCAGTGCAAATATGCTGCTTCTGCATTAGGTCCATCAGTGTCTGCAAGCCGAAAGAACCAAACGTGCTCCTGCTAATAAGATTCCATGCAGAGCAAAGCTCAGGGTAAAAAAACAACAGCTGATATATGAACTTGTGATAACAATAACAATTAAATACTAAAGTATTGCACAAATTTTATACCACTGTTTAAACATGTTTACATTTGAGTTTCAATTGTCTCGTTATTTTAATCCATTGTAGTTTTTCATAGTACAGAAAACATGGTTTACACAGGATTCACACAGATATCCAAAATATAACAGTAGAAGCACTAGCAAGATATATCTAATAAAGTAGTCAGTGAGTGTACAGTATACAGACCAGTGTGCAAGTAATAGGGCAATGATACTGTATAGTGTGTCATTTTGGCTTGAATTTCTCGCACAGGATCAAATATAGAAGGCGTAGACTATTATTTACCCAACAATGTTGATATTTCAAATCCATCATATTTACAGAATGTGACAAACACAACATTTTTTTTTCTACATTTATAATTTGAAAGATGGACATAATTTATGTTATCTTTAAATATTCAATTCAGTACATAGTTAGAGATTCAGACTTTTTTTTTTTTTTGGACAGCCTGTGACTCAGCTGTTTGAACAGCCAGTGGATTTTTTTCCCTTCACCTTGGTGTGAGGACAGAATGGGTGTCTTCCTAGTGTTTTGAAGGATGTGATATTGGAGGGAATGTGGCACAAATTATGTTTGTCTGATCCTGTTTTGGGTATTTGTATGGTGCACAGTGAAAGACCCGTTAGGCATTACTTGTAGTAGTCCAGTTTTAAGATGACGACAGACTGAACAACAGATGCTGTATGACTGCGTTTTAATTTGAGATACTGTGATTTGTTTTAGGTTTCTAAAGGCATTTCATTGTCCAGTGCATTTAGAAGCCATTTCGGGGGCAATTCTAGGATCAGATCTTTAGGGAGATCAGCCACTAATGAGAATTTAGCATGTATAGTGTCTTATATCTAAGCTAGTAATACCTAGCTATTAATAATTCATTCATTCATCTTATATACTGCTCGTCCTATTCAGGGTCTTGGAGCCTATCCCAGGAACCTTCAGGCATAAGGCAGGGTACACCCTGGACGAGGTGCCAATCCATCACAGGGCAGATTTATCTATTTAGATTTATACACTATATTTTTGAATATATTTTGATTTAAACCAATATTAGTACTAATATATATACAGTACACCGATCGGGCATAACATTATGATCACCCACTTAATATTGAGTAGATCCTTCCCCTTGTGCCACCAAAACAGTAATGACCTAGGTGCGGTGACACCTTTCTGTGGAGACCAGCATAAACCTTTTCAGCAGTTATAGAAGTATATAAGAGTTTTCAGCTCTTATATTGGATCAGAGTACATGGACCAGTCATTGCTCCCCATGTGCATCAGTGAGCCTTGGCCGTCCAATATCCTTTTGCTGATTCACTGGTTTTAATTCCTTGCACTACTTTTGGTATGTCCTAATCACTGCAGACCAGGAACATCCCACAAGAGCTGAAGTTTTGGAGTTGCTCTGACCCAGTCGTCTAGCCACTCAGGCTCATTGATGCACATGGGAAGTAAAGTTTGGCCCGTGTAGTCTGATCTAGTAGAAGAGCTACGGTAGTTCAAATTGAGAAAAGGGTTAATGCTAGTTTCCTTAACTAGGCGTCAGAACATATAGATCAAGGGGAGACCTACTCAATTATTTGGGTGGTCATAATGTTATGGTTCATCAGTGTATATACAGTAAAAGTGGTACAACTTATTCTTGAAAATAACACAAACACGTTTTTATGAAAATATATGAAACTACTTGTGTAACAATCTGCTGCTAAGTATCCATTTTGTTTAATAAAATAAAATAAAATAATTATTTTTTTAAATTCAACCCTCCTCGTCGAGCAGAGACGTTTTAACTTAACGTTTGCTTGCAATCGGCGACTTCCGCGTCTGCGTTGCCGGGCAACATCTTGTCCAATTATAATCCTCTAAAAATGGTATGTCGACTTTTCAGCCTATCCGGTTACGCCTTGTTTGGCTTTTCAACAGTTTAAACTGTGGACTGCTAAATCTGTGCTTGTGTTGTAGAGGTTCTAACACCGGCGTCACAAGAAAACGAATAAAATTACCTCAGTAGGATAAGGTACTGTAGTAACGGTCATCTGGTTTTGCAGGAACAAGTCGTATTTCATATCACTTAAGTCGTTAGCAAGGACGGTAAAGTTAGCCAGTAGGTAGTTAGCTAGGTAGAATTGTTAGCTGTATGTTGTTTCGAGTTGTATGTTGATATTATAACGTTAATTTGCGCACATTGTTAACTGATTATTTGCTAGTGGTTTATGTAAGAGCAAGCAATGTGACATGGTAAACGTGTTTAAAAGTAGCTTTATGTCTAGCTAGCATTATAGATGTTTCTTAGTAGCAGCATTGCTAAGCCATGCTATGACAGGCTGCAAACTTCAATGTACTTCAGCCAAGTTTTAAAACTGATGAATTCCTTTGAGCAAATTGCTCGTGTGTTTGTAATATATACAGAATTTTCTGTAAATATTTTCTGGAACTTTCTTCCTTTATATTATTTTTTAAGATGTCCTCAGATGAAAGGGAGTTGAGCAGTCCACACCTACCTATAGACTCAGACAAGGGCAGCTCAGTATCTTCTGATCTTCAAGTGAGTTATTTTGCTTGAAAAAAAAAGAAGTGTGTTGTGGGTTCTAAAATAATTTTGGAGCCATTATTGTCTATTGTGATATTGATCACGAGTCTGTCATTGTTTTTTTTTATTGTTTTTTTTTTTATATGTCTATTCTTGCATTAGGAAGAGTATGAAGACCTGCTTCGCTTTGCTGTAGTCACTCCGAAGTATAATCCAAGTATCCCGTCACAACCGATGAGCAGCTCGTTTTCTTTAAAAGCTGCCCAGAATCCCAGTTCGATGGATCCTGCACGACTTGAGCCGGTTGAGGGTTCGAACTATATCTCTGTAACATTCTTAGTATGCTATCCGTACTTAAGTGTTGGTACACTAATGATGTTTTTAAATGACAGGAGAATCAACTGAAAGAAGTACCACTTTGTATGCGTGTGCTGCTGGGTTTGTTTATGTAAAGTTTATAATTCTGATCACTACATTTGCTACTAGCAAATGCAGGACAGGAAAAGAGTTTGTAGAAATAGTTAAAAGGCTAAAGCTAAAAATAAGCTGATTGGCTTTAATGTAATAAGTGATGTTATTATTTCAAGTGGAAGCCCACGTACATGTCTGCCTGTCTTTTTGTATGGCAGAAATCTCTGTCTAACTTATTAATAGAAAGATATAAAGTTTTGGGTTGAGTATATTATGCCTTGTACTTCTTTTGACGTCAGCCATATTCACTCCTTGTTCGGTAATCGGAGAGTGAATCACAGATGGAAAATCGGAAAAGTAGCCCGGATAAAGATTACGTTTTGTCTTAAAATTACTCCAGCTGTTATTTCAGCAGTAAAAATATAAACTAATCCCAGGAAACATTCAGTTTTCTAATTAATATATATTGGTGTAGGTGTTTGTTTACATTAAGCAAGTAGCTTATTAGTAGCTTATTTTAAGATAGATTATTAAATCCGGCACATAACAGTTCATACCTTTTTGCTTTTATTCAACATTTTGATTTCACTTATGGTGCAGGTTAAACTTCAGACAGTTTTGCATGAAGTCATGACAAAATCTGTCTAGACGGACGGACAGACAGACTTCTGAGACTGGTTTCGGTCCTCCAATGTAAAGATATCATTGAAAGAACGAGTTCTGACCAATGTACAGACAAAACCTTTCTTTTATTTATATAGATTATGTCTTTTAGATGCCGGAGGAAATGGGAGACAATCATCACCTGTACATGAGGAGATTTTAGCTACCTGTGCTCTGCAGTTAGAAGGATCCCGACCACAGAGTCAAGTTTCTGAAGGTAAACCTAACACAGAAGAGACCAAAAACTATGACAAAATCAGAGTTAACTATATTTTTGTTATATAAGTGAATACTGTTCGGTTTCCAGGGGAGGATGTGGATTCCAGGTCTGACAGAGGATCAGATGGAGCACATTCTGACCAATCTATGAGGAGAGGCCCTGATCATGTGATTGACGTGATGACTGAGATGTTTGTGTCTGAGGAGAACCTAAATAGGATGGAGGACATTTTGGACACGTGGAGCAACAACTTGAAGGTTTATTTCTCCTCTAAAATTTCATGTGTTTCAGGTTGTCTACCAATACAGAAATAAGTCAGTATTTACTTTTAATGACATGATCAGCAGTAATGTTTAGACAGATTCATAATTTCCAGTAATTGGGTGTCTCTGATTAAGCTTCTGCCAGTCTCATCTAGTCTTCTGAGTTGCTCATAATGCTGAGGAGTTAAGTCCAAGATCAGAATCGAGACAATGACACTGTTTTGCATTATCTACCGAAACTCGACTGTATGAGTACAGTGGAACCTTGGATTACGAGCATAATTCGTGGGCTCGTATTCCAAAACACTCTGTAAACCAAATTTAATTTTCCCATAGGGAATAATGGAAACTCAAATTATTCGTTCCACAGCTCAAAAAAATAAATACATAAAAATAATTAATACAGAATATTAAGTAAAAATAAAACAAATTAACCTGCATTTACCTTTAAAAAAAAAGTAAAAATAAATCCCGACAGATAAGTGTTTCCATTTATGCAGGCTGTGTGTGTGTGTGTGTTTGGGTCTGTCGTTATGTGTAATTTGACGGTGTCAAATTACGCGCACGACGCACATAACGACAGGCTGAGGGCGAAAATGCTTGCACGGATGTTGATTATACCAGTGAAAGATGAGCACTAAGACCCAGCAGGAGACACGATTACCCACTTCCGCAGCGCAAGAAGGAGAAAAAACATTGGCTCAGTTGTGATCACGTGACGCTCGGCAGCAAAACAAGAAGCGCATGTGTAATACATGGTACTCGTAAACCAAGACTTGCTCATTTTTCAAGTCAAAATTTATTAAAAATCTTTGCTCGTCTTGTGGAACACATTTGCAAACCGCGTTACTCGCAATCTGTGTGCGCGCGTCATTGGAGACCATCCCGCACGCGCGCGCACACAGACCTCTCCTACTTTCGCCTTCACACACACTCACTCTTTCTCTCTGCTTTACAGAGAAACACGGCTCTGTCGCGATTCTTTTCGAAGGTAAAGTGCAGGTTAATTTATTTTATTTTTTACTTTACAGCAGTGATTCCATTAGTGTGTCGCTCAATCGAGTGTCATTAGAGAGATTTCTTGTTTATTTTTCTAATTAAACAGTATTAATTTGTTTTATTTTTACTTTCTATTTTGTGGTAATTATTTTAATGTATTTATTATTTGGGGCTGTGGAACGAATAATTTGAGATTCCATTATTTCTTTTGGGAAAATTCGATTTGATTTACGAGTGTTTTGAAATAGAGCCTGCCTTGGGAACGAATTATTCTTGTAATTCAAGGTTCCACTGTATTTTAGATTTATATATTATTAAATAGGTAATATTCATTTAAAATAAAATAAAAAAATACTCAGATGAAAATACGAATCTATAAAACATTTGCTTAAATTATTTGTTAGTACAATTAGCGGTTTCATTTATTTTGTGTTGAAGTATCTAACAGAGTGCTAATGCTACCTACATAGGCATACTAGTTCAATTAGCATTGGCTAGCTTGTTAGGAAACCTGATCTAATGATATCAAATACTTAGTGCTGAAGGGTTAGAAAAGATTAGTTACGCTAACTAGCTAGTTAATATTAGCTAGTTCTGTGTTTGAGTAGATGGCAGTTTGAACAAATTTTCTTAAACTATTATACTTTGCAAATAAAAGTCATCTTTTAAAAAATATGTTGAAAAATATTATAAGTTTTTGGTGATTAAAAATTGTGTTTTGGTTTAATGATTCAGTTAGCAAATAGCTGTGCTGCATTGCTAACACTGCTCTGCCCTATACCTGTGGTTTCTATATTACCTATGTATAGTAAATATTGAGCATTTTGTATTATTCATAAATAGTATTTTGCTATCCAGGCCTGCTTATGTGGTCTAATCTTTTAATTAAATTTTAAAGTTAATAGAAAGCATCAATTCACACCAACCATGTTATCTCTTTTTTTTCTGTTTTTATAAAGCTTTATAGTTTTCCTTTGTACACTAAAATGTGTAGCATGTTAAACTTACTCTGGTGTTTAAAAAATAAATCATTTACAATGTCTGCCTTCAATACTGAAAACTAGATGGCAGCAAAAGCTCATTTTCAGTCTCTACATCTGTTCAACTAATTTCCTACACTTTTCCTCTCAGGTGCAGACTGACTTGCACTTTGACGGCATTAAAGATCCAAAGTTTGATGGGCAGATCACCAAAGAGTACATATTAGAAGATATGCTGAAGCTCCTCTTCCCAGCGTGTGGCAGTGAGGACAGATCTCCTCAAAGTACTCCGGATACAGAGGAAATCAAGGTAAAATGTGACTCAGAGCAAAGTCTTAGTTTGTTATTCAGTTCATTCTAAAGCACATTACTCAATAACTACAACTTATTTTATATTCATATTTTTGTTTTTTATTTTTCATTTTTTCATGAAAAAGTGTTCTACATTGTTTGGTTAAACATTTTTAGTTTTTTTTTAGGTAACTTAATCCCCCAGAAGCCTCAAGCAGATACAAATTAATTTCTAATTTTTGTGACTACATATTTTATATTATTTTAACTGTACAGTATTTATTAAATAACTCATAAGTACTGAATATTCTGTTTAAAAAAAAAAAAAACTATTTTTCCTTTGGAAGTTCACTGTGAATGATGATTGAATGATGGTGCATTTTTTGTCCTTTCTAAATTTATTAGTTAATCTGTACAGTACTGTAAAAGCAGTGTATATGTCAATATTTAGGGACAGTGGTGACTCAAATGGTTAAGGCTCTGGTTTACTGCTCGGTCAGGGATGCAAGCCCCAGCACCGCCAAGCTGCCACTGTTGAGCCCTTGAGCAAGGCTTCTAATCCTATCTGCACCAGGGTGCTGTATCCTGGCTGACCCCAGCTCCCTAACTGGGATATGTGAAAAAAAAAATTCACAGTGCAATAAGTGACAAATAATTAACTCTTAATCATCTGTTTCCAGGACAGTGGTTGTGAGCTGGCAAGTGGTTTGTGCTTAACATCGGATAAAATGCAGTTCCTGCTTCAATTTCATCAGCAGCTCAAGCGATCTGGCAGCTTTCATCTGGTAATTGATGGATTAGTTCTACATATTAAGTAAAACATGGCAGTAAATGATTATAGTGAATGTCATATAATTACATATTATATGTGAAGGATTTCACAGCAAAACAAGATAAATCAGAGATTTATTTATTTGTAAAATATATGAATATTTGATAATAAAATTTGTACAAAATTATTTAAGAACTAATAAAGGGTTTTTACAACATATACAGTATTTTATACATTTCTCTTAGCTTAACAAAGTTGTTAAAAAGCAGAACTTTGTTTGCAGAAATGTTTTGGTTATATCAGTATGAATTTTGTATAATTTCATAAAACACTATAACTCCACCTGTTACCAACTCCTTTTTGTAACAAAGTAAATATGCAATTTAGTATGAATTATATGATCGACTGATGATGATTTCAAGGCAAAATTAGTAACAAACTATAAGCATCTTTTCTTGGTTAGTTTAATTTTTCTTTTTAGTTCCTTCACAGCTGCTACCATTTTGCCAAGCTGATACATTTCTCTTAATGCTCTCTTAAACCTTCTACATTTCCTTGTCATTTATGATTTCTATTTCTTTCTACATTGTAAAATCCTGAGGGCAGCCAAGTCATTTACGGTCATGTTTTGGTAAAGCATGTAGATTTAAAGTGGGTAAGAGAGGGATACATCATTATTATTAAAAACAATTTTGTGTGCCTCAGAAAAATAATTTGCCAGAATGAAAAATGATTAAATTTTTTTGTTTGTGATGAAATCCTTCATATAGTAAAATATCCCACATCTGATATGTGATCCTATTCATAATTCTTGTTTGTTACTATTCCTTTATTAGTATTAATATTAGTATTAAGATAAATGTGTGTGTGTGTGTGTGTGTGTGTGTGTGTGTGTGTGTGTTTGTGTGTGCACCATGGCAGCTCTACCCCAGGTCATCACAAGTCTCCAATGTCCAATATGATGTCTTTCAAAGATTCCCTGCTGCAAAGGATTCTGGGAGTGCACCAGGTCTCTTAGGCCTAGTCCAGCAACTTAGCTCATTTTTCACACAGAGGTATCAAACGTTTTTTTCATGCTTACACATATTAATAAGTTGCCCTTTTATTAAACTGCTTACATAAAAATTATGCTACTTGAAATTCAAAGCACTTGCACTGGAGACTGCTTCCAGAAATTAAAGTCTCCTTGCATGAACTTTCAGTAAAACTTTCAGTTTTTTTTTAATCAATTATACGTTTTTATTTAATAAATACCAACATGTTTCTAAAAGTTGAATTTCCAAGTATTTCCCTATAAAGGATTAAACCTGTTATTCATCCTTTTATTCGTTCATTTTATAGAAAACGTAGAGTTTTAGAAAGAGTTAAAAGGTTAAAGCTAAAAAAATAAGCTGATCAGTTTTAATTTCATCAGTGATATTATTATTATTAGAAGCATTTTTTGTAAGGTTAAGTATGTAAGATTTAAGTTTTACTTCTTTCGTCGTCCAACTTAAAACTTACATACTTAACCTTACAAAAAAAGGTTTTCTTTGTATTAATAAGTTATGCAGAGAGTTCTGCGGTACAGAAAGACAGGCAGACACGTACGTGGGCTTCAACCTGAAATAATATCATCACTAATAACATCAAAGCTGATCAGCTTATTTTTAGCTTTGTCGTACTTATTCGGTAACTGAAGAGTGAATCACAGATCCGAAACTGAAAAAGTAAATCGGGTAATGATTACGTTTTGTCTTCAAACAACCCCGGTACATTAAAATTCACTTAAATCACTTCAGCGCTGTTATTTCTGCTGTGAAAATATTAAGTAATCCAAGCAAAAATATTCAGTTTAGCTTAGTTTAGCAGGTGTTTGTTTACATTGAGAAAGTATCTTATTAGTACCTTATTTTAGCTTATTAAATCCGGCACATAACTGTTCATATCATCACTTTTACTCAACATTTTGACTTGACTCATAGTGCAGGTTAAACTTTTCAGGCAGATATCTAACTTCACCTCACCTCACATAAGGACAGACATACTGACAAACGGAAAGACATATAGACATACATACAGAAAAGTTTCTGAAACTGGTTTCGGGTCCTCCAGTGTATGAAACGTAAAGATTTCAGTGAAAGAGCGAGTTCTGACCAATGTACAGACAAAACCTTTCTTTTATTTATATAGATGAATCAACACATCCTGACTAGTCAGATAGTCTTGAATATGCAGTATGTAAAGAATAATGTTTCTGACTACACAATAATAAGTTTATGTAAATAATTCGTAAGCTCCACTCTGGTATTCCAGCCCATTTTCCTTTGTTTTATTTCCCACCAGAAATGAAGTGAAATGTTACCATGCACATATAAATGATTCTCATGTGTACACGCTGTTTGAAGCTAATTCTACAGTGAGCTCCATATGCTAGTTTGAGAGAAACAATAGATGGTACGTTAAACCGCTAAGTGCTGCTGTCAGATTCGTTACAGTCAGGAACAGCTCTGTACTGCCAGACCGGACCAAAGCGATTAGAGAACTGGCTCAGACGCCTGCTCCCACGGGGCATGTAGTTAAGAGTGACTGAAGGGGAGATTTTCCCATTTATGTTAAGCGGCAGGATGAATTTTGGGCTGGACAGAGCACAACACGATCACAGCGCAGCATCCCTGAGGAACAAATCCTGACCGAGTTTTGATTGCATCTGGGCCTTTTTAGCCCAATAAATTGAAACACGAAGCATACGTTAGTGTATATGTATGTGTCTGTGTGTATGTGTTTAATATTAAAATGCAATGGAAGCAATAAGAAAACACACATTATTATAATATTTGGTTGTGCTTTTGTTAAGAATAATATTAAAAGCTAATATACAGTCTCCATTGGCATTTTTCTCACAGCAGTGATGATCCGGACAGGGTGGAGAAGTGGGATTCACAGCCACTACAATCAGGTATTTGCTTTCATCTGCACTTGGTGCTGTAGTAGCCATTATGTTAGTTACTGTTTTATGTAGTTAATTGATTTACTCCATAGGGAGGTGTTTGGAGCCCCATCTCCGTCAGATATATACCGATCCTCCTCTGGTTCTAGCACCACTCTTTAACCCCTGGGTGAAGGAGTACAGAGCTGAGGTACCGTTTGATGTGGTCACTATCCGGATCAGGCCGGAGCCTGTGAACACAAAGTGCAACGTTCACCTGGATGAACATCGTGGCCTCAGGTATGACTAAATACTGAGTACTAGGGTAACAACAATAAAACCCTAATGAACAAATAATGTACTGTTCTTCAGTTTATACCATTTTCTAAGTGTTGTGGTATAAAAGGAATACGACACTGAATCAGACCATGTTATTGATTGTTTTCCTATAAGAGCATAACCCTGAAGTAATTTATCACCGATGTAGTCTGGATTTAATAAGATGATTTACCTTATATTTTGTCCTAACATGGTGGAATATAACAGTGTGTAAGTACAAAAGCAAGATAAGCTCTAATATCATCATTCTAGTTGAATAATTATTATTAATATTATAATATTAACTCATTAAAGTAATGCATTTTCACTCCTACCTATCAGAATTGATATGAATAATTTAATGTACATTTATTGTTATTAATTCTTATTGCCACAATTGAATTAATTATTATTATTATTATTATTATTATTTTGATTAAGTGCAGTCCTTAAAACAAAAAACTAAAATATTTAGGAAAATCAACCCATCATTGGAACAATGAACAATGAGCGAGCAGAGCTCCAGATCTCCTGTGCCAATCGCTTTGGCTCCCCTCATTTGTCTGCTCACAGTTGAGTGATTTATTGGATTATTAGATTCATTTCTGGCTCTGCTTCCCTATGATGGTTTCAGGCATTAAGCAAAGCGCTGCATAACCCGACTCGAAATACAGAAAATGTTTTCGAATTTAAATATCAGTGTAACATTTAATTTCAGTAAGTGAATGGCAGCTTAGAAAAATATGTGATAAAAATGCGATAGAAATCTGTGAAAAATATTTATTAACTGCCCTGACAACTGCATTTAGAATAACATTAAAAGTCTGATTCGAGTTGAGATGTGGTAGACAACATTCCTGTCCGGTACCTGAATTCCTTTTTTACTAAATGCTGCATCTGTTGGACTCGGTAGTTGTGTCTTTATTTGAATGTGGATATTAGTTTGTCTTTTGACCTGACCTTGCTAAGCCCCTAGGGGTTAATATCCTATAATCTTCCTTGGCCTGGCACAGAGGAAACAGTCTTTAAAGTGTGTGTATGTGTGTGTGTGTGTGTGTGTGTGTGTGTGTGTGTGTGTGTGTGAGAGAGAGAGAGAGAGATTAGTCACGGTCAGTTT
>JAOVVB010000029.1:8886077-8904353 GCA_028570985.1 Heterobranchus longifilis | reverse complement strand
ACTGGCAGTCGTATAAGCATTTCACTGCATATCGTACTGTGTATGACTGTGTATGTGACAAATAAAATTTGAATTTTGAATTTGAATGTGAAATAACATGGAATTATGTAGTTAGCAAAAAAAGGTAAATTAATATATAAGTAAATATGTTTCATACTTTATTCTTCAAAATAACTACTGAATGGACTTTATCTTGATGACAGCTTTGACTCTCAAACTCTTGACTTTATCTTAACCAGCTTCATGAAGAACCCACCTGGAACCTTTTTCAGTCAACAGGTGTGCGCTTTCTTAAAAGTTCACTTTTTTGTGCTTTCCTAATGCATTTAAGATCATTAGTTGTGTTGTGTTGAGGGGTTTTTAATTTTTAACTTGACAATTCAAAACAAAGCTCTAGGTAATTTAAATGATATTTAACCAAGAAGAAGTGTGAAGGATTTCTGCATCATATGGCAAGACTGTCCACAACTCCCTACTCTAAACCCAACTGAGATGTTTTGGACTGATGAGTAAAAATAGGAGACACCAACTCCTTCAAAACTGCTGAAAAAGCATTCCAGGTGCTTCTACTTATTCTGAGAAGACTTTCTACTAGATTATGGAGCATGGCTTTAGGGATCTGCCCATTCAGCCACAAGAACATTAGTGAGGTCATGAATGTAAGCCTGGGGCACATCGGCATTCCAAAGATACTCATCCCAATGTTGTTCGGTTTCGCTGAGGTTGGGAGTCCATACCACATAAGTTCTTCTACTCCATCCTTTGCCAATCATGTCTTTATAAACCTCACCTACAGACAATGACTCATGAAATTAAAAACACATTTCTAATATTGTGTACATCTCTCTTGTGCTGTCAAAACAGCTTTTCATGACAGATATGGGGAACTTGGAGACCAAGTCAACACCTTGAACTCACTGCCATATTTCTCAAATCATTCCTGTTCTCAAACCATTCATTGTCATTAGGGAAGACTTTTTCCATGAAGTGGTTTACAGTACTTGGTCTACAGCAATGTAATATGCACATAGTTACTGTACATCCGCCAGGACCCAGGGTTTCCCAGCAGAACCTTGCCCTCAGTATCATACTGCCTCTGCCCACTTGAATTCTTCTCATAGTGGATCCTGGTGCCACCACTTCCCCAGGTAACACTCATCCATCCACATGATGTAAATGAAGATATGATTCATCAGATCAGGCCAGCTTCTTCCAAGTACCTTTATTCAGCTTTGATACTCATGCACCAACTGTAGGCAGTCTTGGCAGGAGACAGGGCTCAGATAGATCTCTGGCTATACAGCTCCATACTCTGACTGATCCATACAGAGAAAGCTGCTATGCGTTGTGTATTCTGACATCTTTGTATTTTAGCCAACCGTAACATTTTCAGCAGTTTGTGCTACAGTACAGTATGTCTCTTCTGTGATATCAGATCAGACAGGATTGTCTTTGCTCCGGACATGCCTCAGTGACCCTTGGGTGTCTGCAAGTAAAAAGTTGTTCTTTCTTGGGTCTACAAATGGTAACTACTAACAACTGCATTCCATGACCACCCAACAAGACCTGCTGTTTTGAAGATGCCTTGACCCAGTCATCTAGCCATCTCAATTTGGTTCTTGTTAAAGTCACACAGATTCTTACACTCGCCATTTTTTCCTGCTTCCAACACATCATCTTTAAAAACTGCTTTGAAGTTCACATGCTGCCTTCTATATTTCATCCTCTGAAAGGTGCTACTGCAATAAACTAATAAACATTATTAGTTTCAGCTGTCAAATATTTTAATGCTGTGGCTGATGGCTATATTTCTGGAAATATATCAATTATTTTTCCTCAATACTCCTCTCTTGTAGCGAAATTCAATAACTTTGTTTAAAGTGTGTTAAAGGTTGTTCATCCTCACGCTGTTTCATGTCCACACATGATTATGGAGATTATCCAAACTTCCATCTACTGTTATTTTCTTCCTCAATCAGTGAGTCAAAACAGAAACCAAAAGGGAAATCCCTGGGCACTTTATAAAACAAAGATCCTAAAGCTGTCATTAAGTTGGCTATTCACATTATAATCTTCAAATACATGGAGAATCTTGCAGTTTGTCAAAATCCAGCTCAAGTTAAATAAAACAAAACAAAACAAAAGAAAAACTTGGAAAGCCAATTCACTGGCTCATGGGTCTGATTCAAACTCTTCAGGTATACTCTCAATACATTTCTATAATACATGCTTATTGAATATGATTTGCTTTATTATTCATTCATTCATTCATCTATTCATTTTTCATATCATTGTGTTGGATCTGGAGGCCTTCTGAGATCTCTGAGGCAGAAATCCAGCATGCATGGGTGGCATTTCTTAAGGGCAATTTTATGCAGCCAATCAAAACACACACATATGTTTTTAGGAGGTTGAAGGAAACCAGAGCACTAGGAAGATACGTCTGTAAACATTGAGAGAACTTCACACAAACATACTATAAGTTTTAGAATAAACCAGGTACCCTGAAGCTGTGGCATGTCAACCATTAGATTTATTATGTCGTATTAGTGTATGTGTCTTTGATTGTGACATCAGTTGTGGTTGTATGAGTGCTTGTTTAAAATCCTAGTGTTTCACTTTATAATGTAACACTGCAAATCATTTTAAAGAGAACAATCTTTTTTGTAACACTCCTGCACAAGATATTAACAAGCCAAATTCCAGTTTCCAACAATTTACGTAATTTACTTATTTAAATATTAGGGAATGTCATGTAGGTAAATATCTACTACTATTACAACCTGAATTCCGGGAAAGTTGGGACGTTTTTAAAATTTGAATAAAATAAACACTTAATAGACTTTCAAATCAGATGAGCCAATATTTTATTCAAAATAGAACATTGCGAACATAAATGGTTAAACTGAGAAATTTTACAATTGTATGCACAAAATGAGCTCATTTCAAATTCGATGCCTGCTACAGGGCCCTAAAAAGTTGGGACGGGGGCATGTTCACCATGGTGTAGTATCTCCTCTTCTTTTCCAAACAGTTTGAAGACATTTTTCAGAGTTTCTGGAATTTTGGAATGATCGGTTTCCAGCTGCTGAAGAGTTTATGGTTGTCTTTGACGTTTTTTTTTTGCAAATCATGTTTGATGCATAAAATGTTTTCTATAGGTGAAAGATCTGGACTGCAGGCAGACCAATTCAGCATCCGAACTCTCCTACTACAAAGCCATGCTGTTGTAATAGCTGCAGTACGTGGTTTTGCATTTTCCTGCTGAAATACACAAGGCCTTCCTTAAATTAGATTTGACCTAAAACCTTTATATACCTTTCAGCATTCATGGTGCATTCCAAAACATGCTTGCCCATACTTTATGCTGAATGCTTGGGCACACTAATCCTGGTGGTAAGTGTCCTCACGTTCACACTTTCTTTTATATTTTTTTTTTATGCACCCACCTACCATCAGGCATGCTGGCTAACACGCTGGAATTTGGACTCGTCTGACCATAGAATATTTTTCCACTTTGAAACAGTCCATTTTAAATGAGCCTTGGCCCACAGGACAAGACAGTTATTTTTGACCATGGTCATATACAGTATGGCTTCCTTTTTTGCCTGATAGAGCTTTAGTTGGCATCTGCAGATGACGGTGGATTGTATTTACTGACAGTGGTTTCTGGAGGTATTCCTGGGCACATTTAGGAATGACACAATCATGTCGCTGAGTAATGCAGTGTCGTCTGAGGGCCTGAAGACCACGGGCATCTAACAAAGGTCTTTGGCCTTGTCCCTTAAGCACAGAGATTTCTCCAGTTTCTCCTAATCTTTTGATGATGTTATGCACTGTAGATGATTTTCAAAGCCTTTGCAATTTGACATTAAGGAACATTGTTTGTAAAGTTCCACAATCGTTTTGCGCACTCTTTCATAGATTAGAGAACCTCTGCCCATCTTTACTTCTAAAGATATCCTTTTTTTTTATAGCTAATCATGTTACAGACCTGATGCTAGATCTTCTCTCAGCTGAATCTTTTCAAAATTTCTTGCTTTTTCAACCATTTGTTGCCCCTATCTCAACTTCTTTGAGACCTGTAGCAGGCATCAAATTTGAAATGAGCTCATTTAGTGGATAAAAGTGTAAAATTTCTCAGTTTAAACATTTCTTATGCTCTCTATGTTCTATTGTGAATAAAATATTGGCTCATGTGCTTTTCATTTTATTCAAGTTTAAAGAAAACATCCCAACTTGTGTGCCAGAACACAGACAAATTATATTTTGCTAAGTTCTAGATTTGTCTCTCACAGTAACAGAGAAAGTCAGGTTTTGTTAAAATTGGACTAAAACATTCTTGTTTCCGTTAATGTTAATATTTTAAACCATACCCGATATAATGGGCAAATGCTTTTGCTACAGTAGAATGAAGCATAATTCCACTTTTTTAAAATGTAATTAAGTTACTTATGGGTCCTTTGTGTGGATTATGGTTCAACCTTTCTAAAGAAACTCTGTTCTACATAGAGTTCTACATGAAGACACATGAGCCTGACACTGAGACACTGAGTTAAGTGTGAATTTAAAAAAAAAAAAAAAAAAAGCAAGAGGAAACTGGGGTTAGGTGTGAAACTTTAACTGTGAATAACAGATCAGGAAGTGGCATTCAAAATTGTAAATTTCTAATTCAATACACCGCATGTGAATTGATGTCACATTACCTGCTTCATCAACAAAATAGGTAAAATAACTAACCTGATTTTTTTTTTGTTTCTTTAAGGACTATTTTTAATAGTTCATTTTAAGTAATATTTTAGAGTTTCAATTTGAGGCTGTACTTAAAGCAGAAAGTAGCTGTTTTGAAAAAGTGGATGAGTACAACTGAGCAGGGTGTGTGTGTAGAGGCTGGCCGTTAGAGATGACAGAGGGCTGGGCATAGGCTTACATAAGTATAAGAGCACTATGCCGGGCTGACTTGAAAGCATTCCACTGAGGAAGTTAAAGTGTAGCAATCACTTGGAGTCAAGAATTCGGCAGCAGAAAGATGGGCAGGCAAAAGGCTTTCCTGGATAAGATCGCTAGCACCTTGCAAATTCGTAATAAGCTACTGCGCCAGGGACTGGCTGAATGCTTGGGCACACTAATCCTGGTGGTAAGTGTCCTCACATTCACACTTTTTTTCATATATTTTTTTTTCTTAAATTAACTTGTAAAAGTTAATATTTGTATAATTTCTCTAACATTTATATACTTTCTCTAACTGTAACAATAACACTTGTTGATACACTTTAATATACACATCACTATATCTGCTTCACTGCTGATATTTATTTGTATTTAACTTATTAATACATTTTAATTCCATTATATTTTTATTATTTTTTTATAGCATAAACATTTAAAATGAGCAATAAAATGAATATACTTAAATAGATGAAATATATATATTTTTAATGAATTGATATGGATACAGTATACAACCAGAATGTAACTAGTTTGCCTACATTGGTTAATGGATTTGAAAAGAAGCCACATTAATGAGTAAAATGTTTTATTCCCGCTGCTCACTGTTGATATTTTAACTCTCTTATATTATAGAGGGAACTGGGGAATAGTGAGCATATACTGCAGATGGTGCAGTTAAGAAATGTATAAATTGTATTGTAATGCAAAGAGTGTATGATTAGCTGTTATTTGCATTAAATGATAAAATCAGTTCCTGTTCATTGACAAGCATAAACAAGTTCTTCAGTGGGGCTCATTAAAATAAAGTGAACTAAAATGTTTTAAAGGATCCTCTCCTTTTGCTGGCATAAATTGATTTATTTTTGTTTGTTTTTATTTTGCCATAAAAAAGTTTATTTCCTTTCTGTTTTTATTTAATATCTATCTTGGTATTTGTATAATAAGGAAAAAGGTTCCTTATCAAACTTCCTGTGTAAAGACACACCTACACACACTGAACCAGTTCTATACAGGGATTGATACATACTGTATAGGGAGTGTCTCAGACGTCAAGCCTTATCCCAGAATAAATGTCATGGTTAACCAAGACTGCTAAAGGGCTATTGGTTCCTCTCAACCACAGCATTCCTAAAATACACCCTCTCCTTCCTAGTATACTTGTAATATACAAAAATTGCTGGCTAACTCATTGAAATTATAAGTCTTTGAGAAAATTCCTAGAAGGACAGAAATGAAACATGACGTGACTCTAAATCTGGAACATGGTGTGTCGAAGACGAAACGTCAGAGGAAGGGTGTTACCTTTAAAAATCAACAAAAGGAGAAAAAAAGAAGACAAAACGCAATATTATTCTTTTGACAGGAGCGTGAAATATGTGCAGGTGATGCAACACAGCGACTCAGGTGTCATAAATAATGACGAAATGTTGGCACTCCTTTACCACCGTTTATTTAATATTGTATAATAGATAATTCTATAATGTTCAACACCCTATCAATATTTACACCAAGGTCCAGAACGGTGACTGGAGTAAGAAAGTGGTGTGCGGTGTCAGATATTTTAAAATAACAGGAAATGTCAACTGCCTTGGTTTCCTCTAATGGTTTCCTGAATTTTTCCAGAGAACATTTTCAAGATAACAAAAAGAAAAAAAATATGAAATAGCGTTATAAATATATTCATATATTATAAGGGACACCCTGGTTGTTCATCATTATCATGTCAGAAAAGAGCTTCTGTCCTGTAATGTGTCTAAAAGGCATCTTAATCATTATTTATGTTTAAGGACACATGATGTCCTGCAGATGCCCGGATTGGAGTGAAATGCCTGTGATCCAAAGAATGGAACACTTTATCCGGACCATATGATCTATGGCTCCATACCTAATGTTTATTAGAGAACTGTGCCCTGGCTAGCTTTACAACCATCGTAATGCCCACCTTGCTTCTCTTACATGCCAGACACTTGTCTGGCACAATACTTAAGGTAGTTTCCAATAGCTGTCAAGAGCTACAAGATCAAACCACTGCTGTTACTGCACAGTTAGAGCCGAATTCAAAGAAAAACTAAACACAGTTTGAAAAGCTGGCATGTTAAGCTTATAGGGTTATTTATTTAATTCATCAAGGATTTAATGATTTTCTTAAGAACGTGAGCCTGATAAATTGTCACATAATAATTACATAAAATCTACTGATTATATAGCTTTTTCAAGTATATGATCTAGTTCTGCTAGCTAAAACCCCATATGCTACTTTGTGCCACATGTGGTGATAGCAGGAACACTTTGTCTTCAAAAGGTTTTGATCATATCTGTGATCTCCACCTACACCCTTCTGATAACATCTAAACTATGTTTGCATAGTTCTAGTATGCAAACGATTTATCTAGTTTATCTTGCTTTTAAACCGTTCTATTTTCGCTCTGCAGATGTTTGGCTGTGGTGCAGTGGCTCAGGTAACACTCAGTGGAGGATCTCACGGGATGTTCCTCAGTGTAAACTTAGCCTTTGGTCTTGCAGCCACACTTGGAATCTTGGTGTGTGGCCAGGTCTCAGGTACCACAAATTCTTTCATATTTAAAATGATTTTTCCCACTTTTTATACACACAGATATTCTTAGGAATTAAAGCAAATACTTAATTTTTTTTTCTTTTCTCTTGCTTCTGAAATGTTTTTTACCATTCAATATTTTATAAACATAAGACCTTTTACCACCAACTCCACAGGAGGTCATCTGAACCCAGCGGTAACTTTTGCATTATGCCTTCTTGGAAGGTCAAAATGGAGAAAATTTCCAGTGTACTTTCTTTGCCAGACAATCGGTGCTTTTTTTGGGGCTGGGATAATCTTTGGCATGTATTACGGTAAGTAGAACAAGAAGATTAATACAGTGTAATAGAATTCGAAAGTACTGTTCATATATGTCAAATATTTTCCTATTTCATGTTTAAGATGCTATCCAGAAATATCAAATAAGAGAAAATGAACTACCCTATGGAATTTTTGCCACCTACCCTGGTGGCCACCTTACTACTGCTAATGGATTTTTCGATCAGGTTAGTAATTACATCAGAGTTATTACAATCTTTTGCTGTGATGTTTTAGTGTCACTCATATACTTAGTTGAAGTTGAAAGATCATGACACTGTCCCAATTTGTAACCTTCTTAAAACTGTGAAAAATTATTAAATATTTCTATGTGTAATATCTTTTCCATCGAGAATGCATGATTTCCTATAACTTCCATATTAAGCCTACACTAAGCATGAGTATCATGCATTTCTGCAGTCTTCATTTGCCCCCCAACCCCCCATGCCCCTTCTTCATAAATGTGATTTAATCTACAATTTGTAGTCCAGTGCCAGTACAGCAGTTACAGTGGAATGTTTTTAGCTTGTTAAGACACACTGACCTATGGATGATTCAAACATGAAGAAACAGCTAGCTTAAGGCCACTAAGAAACAGGTGCAGAATAACTTTGCAGCCTGTTATAGATTAAAGAAATTGAAATAATGTTATTTTGTATCATTTAATTTAAGTTAATATAAAAATCGTGGGGTGGCTCATGAATTTTGCACAGTGATGTAGATACAGTACATACTGCTCCTTTTTATCTGAGTCACACAAACCATACACACCTAAACCTGGCACTTTACCTTTATCTCACTGACCATTTATTGTTATTCTTTCCTACATAATTTACAGTTTATAGGAACAGCTGCACTGATTGTGTGCATCCTGGCGATTGTAGACCCCTACAACAATCCTATCCCAACAGGACTTGAGGCCTTCACTGTGGGATTCACTATACTTGTCATTGGACTATCTATGGGTTTCAATTCTGGCTATGCCGTGAACCCAGCCAGGGACCTGGGGCCTCGTCTGTTCACATCAATGGCAGGCTGGGGCAGCAAGGTCTTCACGTAAGTTAATCTTAACAACACACCATCTAACTGCCTAAGTTTTTATGAAGAACAAATTTCTCAAGAGAAATCTCTTGAGAATTATTAATTACGTTATTACATGCATTAAACTATTAAACTATCTCTCCAACAGTCATGGAAACTATTGGTTCCTGGTGCCTATTTTTGCCCCATTCCTGGGTACCATAGCTGGAGTGATTGTATACCAACTGATGGTGGGCTGGCATACAGAAGGGGAGGCACGGGAAAAGCAAAAGGCATCAGAAGGAATGAATGTCAAGTTGAATGATATTGATTCTTCAGTTCCTTAAGCTGGATTAATCAACATAGAAACAAGGCCTACCACTGTTTTGCTCATGATTCAATTGGTTATGAACAATGATACACTTTTAAGAGATATTCTCACCTATCTTGTAGGGGATCTGCATACAGATAATGAGGAACAAGGCTGTATATCTTTAAAGTGATTACATTTGCCATCATTACTGACATATATGCTTTTATGTCCTTTGTACTCCATGCTCTATACTCTGCATATCGTCAAGACATTAAACTAAGCTCACTTTATTCATGACAAATTTTGTTATTTCTGGACAGACAAGACTGTAAATGATGGAGGAGCATTACAAACATTGCATTTACAAAATCTCTGTTCCATTAAAAAAATATAATAATAATATTCTGTATTGCTAAAATGCTGAGATCTTTTTTTTATACTTATGTTGATTATGGCTGTGTGAGCAATATTACACACTTGTATACATACTTGCTAATTTTCTTTTTTGTAAATATATATATTTTTTATAGGTTTTTATACATTTTATATGTTATATGTCTATCGTTATGTCCTTAGTAAGTTCCTTATAAAAGTATTAGCTAATTAATTATAGATAAAATAGCTTACTATTATATTAGTAATGTTCACATATATAATTATAGGTGTAGAATTCACCAAGCTACTTCTTTTGCCCACAACTAATGTTTGCAAAGCCATACACATTTTTATTTTTAAAAAGAAAAGAAATGTATATTGTTCTGCATTTTGACCATTTAATATTTTAAATGGTCCACTGCTTATTTTTTCTTTTTCTATTTCGTTCTTGTTAATGAGCACTATTATGCAAATTACTTGTGATATTAAAAAGCCATAGAGGTTTGCTTCTGCATTCATTCAATTTTTGTATTTTGTACACTTAATGCTATTTTAAACATGTAAATAAAAACTTTACATCTTAGTTGTCTGTAGATTTATTATTATTATTATTATTATTATTATTATTATTATTAATAGTATTATTATTATTATTATTATGTTTCTTGTCAGATGTAAAAATACAGTCAAACAAATAGTGACACTATTTGAATTATGATGCAGGATTAAAATGATCACAACTATGTGTGTTATTTTATTGAAGAATCAAAGCAGCTTTTTAATTTGCATCTTTTTTCTATTGAGTTGAATAATATGCCTCAAAATTCAAATATGAATAATATTCATGGTTTAGTTGTAGTTTGCACTATTATGATTAGTTGCTTTCTGAATTCATCCCTTCAGTATTGGCATCTTACTACACATGACCATTTTAGGTAAACAAAATACACAAGGTACAGGAATGGTGTTTTTCTTGCTAGAGATATTTCAGATTCGTCTCAGAATTCGTGATTCATTGGTTCCATAGTTATTGTTGACATCCACATGTGTTGCCTTTGCAAAGTATTTTTTAAAACATTTCACAACCGAAAGTCAATGATGCCCTTGGTATTTTACACTTCAGGAGCAATCCTTCTAATTTTCACTACAGATTCCCACTTAGATTTGATTAGATTAGATTAGATTAGATTAAACTTTATTTCCATTGTACAAAGTATATGTATGGAGGCAATGAAATACAGTACGAAACCTAGATATAAGATTAAACACTTAAAAACATTTCCTCATACTCTGAAATTTGAGTCGCATGTATTCCTATTTTGCTTGAAGTAGTGTGAACCTACTTTTAACTGCAGGTATCAGGTTTTCCAGTTAACTGTGAAATGGAACTGTTTCAAATTCAAAGCCTGATTTTTCATGTCTGTTATCTTTCATCTAGAATCTTCAGGGGGCAAACTGTCCACATGCCTTCCGTGGATGCCAGTGGACATCTGTTTTTTATGAACTTTATCTTTATAAGGCTTTTTATATAAAAGGCATATTAACTTTATTGAAGTGTGATCCAGGTTTGAAGCATTTCTGTGTTTTTACTATTCTATGAAATAACGGAAAATATTGCGAGGCTAGACTAGATGTAGTACTACAATAACAAATTTTTTAGAGGCATACCCCAAAAAAAACAAAGAAAAAAACCCCAAGAATGCAGGGCTAGATGTCTTACGGTTTGGAGCTATGTACAGTATCTTGCAGCCAAAACACAGTATTGGTGCTGATTTTGTTTTTTTATGTTATACATATAATATGGAAAATGTGTGTGCCAAAGAAGCTACTTCTGAAATGTATGCAACATGGAAGTGGCCAATCTTCCTTCCCTAAAAAATTCTTGTTGCTAACTTTCTTTGGAAAGATGTTTTTATATATGTGCCCCAAAAATGGCAATTTTTCAGTGTTATACGATTTCGCTTCGAACAATAAAAATTTAAATTGCAAAATGATTCATATTTTTACTTTGAGTATTGATACCAAAAGTTGTGTGAGCTTCTAGAAGCATATGACCTGTAAAAATTGTTTTTGGTAAAAGCTTAAAAAGAAAAAAAATCTGTAGTGTCTGTAACCATTGTAAAATTCATGTTGCCATATATTAACAATCTCCCTTTTTAAAATAATAATTTTTTTCAAGTTTATGTCTTTTCATGTTAAATCTAAATTGGCCAAGTTTCATCAGAATGACAATTACGATTATTGAAAGAAGTGACTTGAAGGGTTTGAAGTTACAGACACTACATAAAAGGGTAAACATATAAATGTGTATGCATATTTACACAAAAGCATGGATAGGGAGATAATATGCATTATGTATTATGAAAATTGGTGTTATATGATCCTACCTGAAAATTCACTTTTTTACCCATGTGAGACACTTTTTAGCACCAATACCATGTTTTGACCATTGGGATCAACCCTGAGTATCTTCAGGGCAAGCCATATGCATAATATTGTAATTTTTAAATTTTCATTAAAAAAAAAGCCCTTAATAAAGCTATTGTCCCATGGCATAGTAAATTCCACAGGACCTGGCACAAAGCAAAGTGCATATTTGGTGCTATGCACTCTCTGACCCTATTCATGCTGTTACTGATATGGCTAGATTTGAGTTTGTCAGTGGCAAGCCAGAAGGGAGCTACCCGTATCTGTTTTCAGATGTTTCAGAGCTAAACATGGGAGTCTAATTGAAAGCCTTTGCTGTGGTCACAGATTCTGAATTGATTTCAACTCCCAACCCATTAATTCAACTAAAATGACCTCTATGCTTATCAGCTAATGTCAGGTTTGGGCGTTGGCATCTAGAAAACTGTTCAAGTTGCTGAGCTCAGTTAAGATTAAACTCTGAATCAGCAAGCATGTGATGTCAACATTGACATCACAGCAAAAGTCAACAAAAAGAATGTCTGTCATTGTATGGCTTCAAAAAACATGCCAGTAAATTGCTGTAATTACTCTGTAGGTGTGAATGAGTGTGTGACAGAGTGTTTATGAACTGTGTCCTACAATAGTCTGGCATGCCATCTAGGAAGTATTTTTACTGTATTTCATCCGAAGTGTTGCCGAGATAAGCTCTTGATCCAAAACAGCCCTGACCAGATAAAGTACTTGCTGAAGATGAATAACTGCATGGACACTAATATTACATCAACACATTTTTTTTCCTTTTAAAGACAATCTTATTACTGCAATGTACACTGATGTTCTGATGAAAACTGGCATAGAATAGAAAACTCATATCAGGTTGCATGATTATCATAGCATTAATTTGCATACAATTTTACATTCAGTCACAGTTGCTTAATTTAGCAATTTGGTAACTGGCAAAAACTGTTTTTTGATATTTTAATACTATAGAAACAAGGAAAGAAGATAAAGGAGATAAGGGTTATGTAGGATGAACCTCTTCTGATTTGAAATCCCATTATGCTTACACTGAAGCTACCATATTTTAGCGTTGATAAAATTGTGTTGTGTTGCCTTGTAAAATTGATCTTCAGGGCCATACATAAGAACCAAATATCAAGATTTATGATTCTTGCTCACTTCTCCATAACCACCCTGCTTGAGTGAAATCATTCTTTTAAACCTGTAAACAGATGTTACCATCAGTAGGTGTTGTGCTGTGTTTACTCTACTTTTCTAAAAGCTTGTCTAAACCATGTGATTACATAATTTTTAATCAGATCTATATTGTTTCCTGCTTTGAACCATAAAATTATTTTTAGTGGGTCATCCTGCAGTAGTAAACTTTATGCCAAGACTCTTTTTTTTCCTTGGACACCTTGGGGGTGTTGTTCAGCCAGATGCTGCCCATATGTGAAAAACACAGTGTTACCTCAATACAGATTTTCAGGTCTGTTTCCATGTCATGAATGCCAGGCTGTAAAACTTCTTTCATCATTTTACCTCCACACGGAGAGTCTAGATTCTGACAGAATTCCTCCAGGTTTTTTTTTTCCACTATCATCTAAAGACGTTCGCCTCTTATATAATTCAGATTTTTCAGAGCCATGCACTACAATATACAGCATGTGTTAACTTTTGTCATCTTGCTCTTCTTCATGAGAGTCATTTGCAAAGCTGCCTCAAAATTTTTAAATTACTACTTGTGTAAAAAAAAAAAATGTCAGCATCTAACAGTGGATGTCTAATTCTCTTGGGTGGAGAAAATCCATTTCCTTATCAGATAGCTGTTCTCTTGATCACACAAATGAAGGGAAAAATAAAAAGTAGGTAAAAGGCTAGTTACATAATGGAAAATCTTAAAACAATGTTTTTCTCTCTGACTTTTTATAAGGACTTTTGATCGTATATAATAATATATATGAGAATAACTGTGGTCTATTATTTATATACATTCTAGTATATACAATTAAAACACCAGTGTTTCACCAGTGCTTGGATTCCATCAAAGTAAAAAGTTTTCTCAGTATGGCGGAGCTATGATGGGACTGCTCGCTTCACGTCAGAAACACTGGCCTCCCAGGAACTCCTTTAATGACGTCAATGATGTGGAAATGGCTTGTAGCGAGATCAGGACTGTATGGGAGATGTGGCATGGCGATTTCCTGTAATGTGCAAGTAGTGTTTGTGAATGACGCAAAAAGTAATGAAATGAGAAGTTTCATTACAAGTCCTAGTATTATTTGAACACCCCTCTTATTATTATTATTATTATTATTATTATTATTATTATTATTATTATTATAGCTGTATGTTTTTCAGGAATACTGTGTCCTTGAAGAACAAACTATATGGTTTCTTTTTTAGGAGCATTTCTTTATTACAACAGCTGACAATCTGATTCATGTATTTGACTTACAATTCCTGATGCAACACTCCAATTTTTATTTGGGCTTCAGACCAGCAATAAGGATGCTCTAAATCCAGTGCCTGAGTTTGACCACAAGTCAAATTATACTTATAACAAATGAACTGGTAATATTTAAGAAGTAAACCTATTTTCAGCTTCCTCACTATAAGTACTGCTTCCACAACGAATCAATGCTTGCAATATTTTTTATTCTTGTTCTAGCTCTTCTCTAAAAGCCACTTCCAACACGTTTGTCCCTTTTTTCCACATCCTCAAACTGTATATTTGAAACAAGCTATTTCCTAAATTAAAATCTGGCTTTAGCTCTGATTATATCTTCACTTCATTGCTGCACTTGTGTTTAAAGGCAGGTATAATTGAAAGGAAGCATTATCAGATTTTCTGCCCCAAAGTAACCAACAAAAGCCAAGCAACTGTGACATGTTTGCAGATCAGCATCAGACAACCTCAGACATGAGAAAAGTCAGGGTTCAACATCCTTAATTATAACTATACCACTAATCTCTAGGGTAGACAGGAAAATTGAGTGCGTCACGGCAGCAGACATGTATCCAGAACTACGACAGTCTCTTCCCTATAAGGATGGGACCCAAACAACTCAATTATTTGGGTGGAGATGTTCTCTTATCTGGACACTATGCCCTGTGGGAAAGCACATCCTCACTTCAACTGCCATGTCTTTAATCCACCAAATCTACTGTTAATGCCTAGAACATACAGTTGAAGTCGCAAGTTTCCATACAGTTAGGTTAAAGTCCTTAAAACCATTTCACATTAACAAACTATAGGTTTGCCAAGTCTGTTAGCACATCTTATTTATGTAAGTTTCCAAGTAAATTCATGTTCTTGGATAGATTATTTCATTCATAAAAAACAGTATTTCAAAATTTCAGTGGGTCAAAAGTTTACATAACCACAGTTGAAAGGGCCTTTAAACAGCTTGATGAATGGCTTTAAAGGGCTAATTCACATTATTTGAGTCAACCTGTGTTTTGTGTATACTTGTGAATGTATTTTAAAGCATTCCTTCAAACTCGGTGCCTATTTGTTTGGCATCATGGGGAAATCTTAAGAAATCAGCCAAGACCTCAGGGGGGAAAAAGGTGAACCTCAGCAAAACTGGTTCATCCTTGGGAACAATTTCCAAATGCCTGAAGGTACGTCATTTATCTGTACCAACAATGCTACTCAAGTATAAACACCATGGGATCAAGCATGCCAGAACAACAGAAAATGACCGTGTAAAGTTATTAGAGACAACAAGTAGACATGTATCTATATCCACATTAAAATGGGGCTTATATAGACATAACTTGAAAGGCTGTTCAGCAAGAAAGAATCCAATGCAGCAAAACCACCATAAAAAAGTCAGACTACAGCTTTGGGGCAAACATCTTATTTTAATTGTTTCAAAATTTAACTGGTTGGCCATAATGACCACCATTATGTCTGGAGGTGAAAGAGTGAGGCTTGTAAGCCAAAGAGCACCATCTCAACCATGAAGAAGTGGGTTGGCGGCATTATTTTGTGGGCGTGCTTTGCTCTAGGAAGGACTTGTACACTTCACAAAAATAGACAACATCATAAGGAAGGAAGCAATTGAAGCAACATCTAAAAACATCAGCCAGGAAGTTGAAGCTTAGTCGAAAATGGTTCTTCCAAATGGACTCTGGCCCCAGGCATACTTCCAAAGTTGTGGCAAAACAATAAAGTTAAGCTACTGGAGTGGCCCTGAACTCAATCCAATTTTAAAAAATTGCATTGAGAACTGAAAAAGTATAAAGAGCAACAAGCCCTACAAACCTGACTCAGTTGCACCAGTTCTTTCAGGAGGATTGGACTAAAATTCCTACTTCTTGCAAGAAGCAATTTAAACCATTTTTATGTTGGAATATTACCAAATACTAACTACATTACGTGTGTGTCAACTTCTAACCTACTGGGAATGTGATGAAAGAAATAAAAGGTGAAATAAATCTTTCTCTCTACAATTCTTCTCACATTTCACATTCTTAAAATAAAGTAGAGATCCTAACTGCCCTGAGGCAGAGAATGTTTACTAGGATTAAATGTCAGGAATTGTGAAAAACTAAGTTTAAATGTATTTGGCTAAGGTGTATGTAAACTTCAGACTTCAACAGTAGATGAAACATTTGCAAACCATAAGTACTACTGCACAACATAAATGGTTTGCTTTGGGTTGCTAGCTTACAATTGATGTTTAAACTAACAGTGTATGTTACTTCAATTCTACAAAAGGTGCATTAGGGTAAGTACTGTATAAAAGGTATTCTGGATTTATATGTGCCATAGTTAGAGCAGCTGTGCAATAGACAAAAATAGAAAAAGTCACAGTGACTGCCAATTTCTCTTTACACTCGGAATACAATTTTGTTTCATTTTGCCTAATCCCCACCTTGTGGAGCTATTTGTCTTTTTTTTATTGTATAAATACTGCAGAAAAATAGTAGCAAAACAGGTTTCTATAGGAAACACTTTTTGCACGCACGTTTGCAACTGATCTCACTCACGAAGCTGTGTCTTTGTTCAGACTTGCAAACATCAGGACATAGTTTTCTCTAAATGCAAGGAACAGGTGTGTCTTTGCATGCCCTGTTTCCCAAATCAACCCTGTTATATTCTATATAAATAGCTGGGATTCCACTCTGAAATGAAAGACTGGTCTTAACATGCCATCTACCAACTCCAAAAGAATTTTGGAAACCGCAACCGAACAAACCACATCTGCACAACTTTTGTTCTGTATTAGTCCAACTTTATTCACTGCAAAGCTCTTATACACATAGATACATGCAAAGATTAAATCAGGATTAAACATTATTTAAAAAAAAAGACAAATAAACTATAATTTTGTGCAGTCTTATCTTTTATCTTAGTCTTATTAATAAGCCCTAGAGGGTCAAAACTGCCTGTTAGCTATGTTTCCTTTAGGTCTTGAAAAAAAAATCTAAACAACCAGAGCTATATAACATTAGATAGAATTAGATTAAAAAAAATTTTTTTTAAATACAAAATACGAGTCTATAAATAAAACCAGGCCAGGTGAGGTTATGGTCACTGAAAATAAGATTATTTTTAAAGGTGCTGAATTATGTTCAAATACCGAGTGAAGAAGGTGGTGTGCATAAATCTTAACCAACACTCTAAAAACAAAAACATTCAGAAATATTCAGTTTTTCCATTTATAGAACACTTAAACTCAATACTGATACTGGGTAGTTTTTCAACTTTTCCAACTAGTCAGATTCAACTCTTGTGCATACAAAGTAAACTTTACAGAGCAAATGAAACACATTTTTTTTTTTTTAAATCCAAATTAAAATTAACTATAACTTCGCAAGTGGACACCAAGAAGTCATGCAGTTGAATGAAAAAGTTCTGTATTTATAAAGATCAGTATAATAAAGGAGGAATTAGGCTTCAAAAAGAGACATTATAGACCGAATTGTTTTTGAAAGATAAGTTTAAAAGACACAAGCAAGAACATGCTTAATACAGTGAATTTGATGTAGAAAAATAACATGCTGACACATAGCCTTAGCATTAATATTTACTACATAAATTATATTTACTTCTGAAACATAAGATCCAATGGTTATTGCTTGGATTTATTAGTTTCTCACACTAACACAAAAGGTCTGCGCATGTTAACTCCCTAACAGAGTGGCTACACCTAGTCTAATTTATAATTGAGACAAAAGAGCTTGCTTGTAATATGGCAGGTTGGGACTAGTGCAGGTATGAGCACCTGCAGGAATGTAACTCATTACATTAACCCTAACTTGTCACTGTTGATTAGTAAATTATGCTTCAGGTTGTGCTCAGACTTGTGTACATGGACACACA
>JAOVVB010000029.1:8855765-8866327 GCA_028570985.1 Heterobranchus longifilis | reverse complement strand
GGGGTTTTCATGAGCTGTATGCCATAATCATCTCAATTATGACAAATCACGGCTTGAACTATCTTGCTTTGCATGTATTGAGTCTCTCATATATATATATAAGTTTCACCTTTTAAGTTGCATTACTGAAATAAATGAACTTTTGCACAATATTCTATTTTTCCGAGTTTCACCTGTATATATAATGATTTATCATATATCAGTTTTGGCTAATAAAAAATCATTAGGATTTTTTATACAATTACCTGTAATTGATTTGAGATTTTGATAACCGGCACACAGCCTTCAGCCCAGGAATCTGGAACTGACGGTGCGGGTGCTGTGTCTTCCTGTAGAAGTGAGATTGTTTCTACATCATCACCTTCATCATGCATAAGGTACTGCCACTTGGCCAGCTGGAGAATGGTATTCTCTGCCCAGGCCACAGTGAATGGCATTATCTATACAGAGAAAAAAAAAAACACACACACATACATACATATAAAAGCAACACATCATATCTTAGAATATTACATCAGTGTTTCATGTAAGACTAGTTGTGACTAGTTGTGTCTTTAAACCTCAAAGCTTATAAATCATGAACCTAACCAAATGTTGGATTGGATGACTTTATGATCAATGGCATTTATTTTTTATTTCTATTTATGTTGTGCTAAAAAAGTTAGGAAAAAAACATGGTCTTAGAGAAAAATATTTTTACAATATGGTGTGACACATTGCCACCCTAAAGTATATTATTTTCTACATGGAATGAAGTGCTTTATTCACTCTATGACCGTGATTTGGCAAATATTATTATTATTATTATTATTATTATTATTATTATTAATAATGTTTTCTTAAATAAATATCACATCATGCATTTTATAAATTTTTAGTTAAATTTAATTGTAACATCTTCAAGAAAAATATATTTCTTCAAGAAATTCCTGCTAAATCATTTAAATAAGATCATAAACAGATGTATAAATGTATAAACTGCTGTTCTCTCACTAACCTCTCTGACCACTAAAATCACATTTTTGAAATATTTGGTATAAAGGTTAAACTTTCACCAGCAATGTGACCTTAAATCTCCAGGGTCAAGGGTTCGATTCCCAGCTCATGACTGTGTACGTAGAGTTTGCATGTTCTCCCCATTCTTGATAAGTTTACTCCGGGTACTCCAGTTTCCTTCCCCAGTCCAAACTCATTAAGAGTAGGCTAACTGGCGTTTCCAAATTCCCCACAGTGTGTGAATGTGTATGTGAGTGTGTATGTGAATGCATGCTCTACAATGGACTGGCACCGCATCCAGGGTGTTCCCCGCCTAGTGCCCTAAGTCCACTGGGATGAGCTCCCAGCTTTCTCCCGTGACCAGTTCAGGTTAAGCGGTATAGAGGATAAGTGAGTAAGTGAAAGTAAACTTCCACCCTTAAGATTTCTTACCTGTTTCTTAAGATACACTTCATAACATTTCTCTGTCACGTTGGTCATGAGTTCATCAAGGATATCCGACACAATTTCCTCTTCTTCTTCCTGAGCTATCATATTCAGAAACTCAGACTTGGAAAGACAGCCTGGGTCCACATTTTCTACCACGTCCTCAGCTTGTGCGGGATGAGGAGGCTGGGTTGATGTGACATGACCTTTTTCCGCTCGAGTCTTGCTGGGGTTGCGTGACATGGTTCCTAAATAGTTTTAATACAAATATTGGTAATCTGTAGGAGGAATCCACTTTTGTGCATACAGTATATTCTTCTCTCAAATATTATATTATATTGTATTGTATTGTATTGTATTGTATTGCACTCTTGCATACAAATATTTTCCTTCCACATACAAATAGTCTCCTTTTGCATACATATACTGTACTCACCTTGCAGTTTATAAGTTATACCTTGCAACAGTAGTATTGGGTTGCCCCCCTTTTGCCTTCAGAACTGCCTTAATTCTTCATGGCATATATTCAACAAGATGCTGTCAACATTCCTTATAGATTTTGGTCCATATTGCCATGATAGCCTCACACAGTTGCTGAGGATTTGTCGGCTACACATCCATTATGCAAATCTCCCGTTCCACCACATCACAAACGTGCTCTATTGGATTGAGGTCTGGTGACTGTAGAGGCCATTTGAGTTACAGTGAACTCATTGTCATGTTCAAGAAACCAGTTTGAAATGATTTTAGCTCTGTGACATGGCGCATTATCCTGCGCCATTAAGATATGGACATGGTCAGCAACAATACTATGGTAATTAAATGATGCTCAATTGGTACTAAGGGGCCAAAAGTGTCCCAAGAATATATCCCCCATACCATAACACCACCACCATTAAGCCTGAACCATTGATACAATGCAGGATGGATCCATGCTTTCTTGTTTTTTATGCCAAATTATGACCCTACCTACCATCCAAATGTTGCAGCAGAAATCGAGACTCATTGGGCAAGGCAACTTTTCTACAATCTTGTATTGTACAATTTTTAGTAGTCTTAGTTTCCTGTCCTTAGCTGACAGCATTGGCATCCAGTGTGGTCTTCTGCCGCTGTAGCCCATCTCCTTTCAGGTTCAATGTGATGTGTGTTCAGAGATGCTATTCGGATTACCTCTGTTATAACGAGATGTTAATTGAATGCCTTTCTATCACCTTGAACCAGTCTGGCCATTCTCCTCTGATCTCTTGCATCAACAAGGCATTGTTGCCCAGAGAACTGGCTCTCACTGGACATTTTGTCTTTTTCATATCATTCTCGGTAAACCCTAGAGATGGTTGTGTGTGAAAATCTCTGTAGATCAGCAATTACAGAAACACTCACACCACCTCGTCTGACAGCAACAACCATATCACATTCAAAGTCACTTAAATCACATTTCTTCCCCATTCTGATGCTTGGGTCAGACTTCAGCAGATCATCTTGACCACACCTAAATGCCTAAATGGATTGAGTTGCTGCCTGTGATTGGCTGATTGCATATCTGTCTTAACAAGGAGTTGAACAGCGTACCTAATAAAGTGGCCGGTGAGTGAGACCTTTTAATTTATTAATCTGTTATTCATATTGTGGCTTATAACTGCTCATTATTCCCAGTGTGTACTGTATATAGAGCTACTGTAATTATTAAACAGCACTTATACAACTATAAAAAATAAATCATGGATAGTGAATTAGACAATATAGTTATATACAGAAGCTGTAATGAAGAGACACTGCTGGCTTACCCTGACAAGGTAAGTTGACCTTCTTTTTCTTTTTCTTCTAACTTTGATCTCTAACTTTCACGTCATTTCCAGATGTCTGCGTTTTAATAAAACGGTGGGGGGGGGAAGTGGAATGTTTACACTCAGCAGACATAGCTAGAAACTGGTTGCTAGGCAACGTGTTCGGTCAAGTACGCAGACCACTTCCTTGTCTTAAAAACCTCCTCGTGCACTACGTAGGGTGTAGATTACGCTACTTTCTGCACGTTCAGACTCCGTCTACGTAGGGTGTAAAAGAGCCGTTTGGAAGACACGTACAGCGCGCGAGCTACGTTTTGCACACGACACGCTCCGTCACTATGGCTGCGGAAGACGCGCAGTGCTAGTGGTATAGTATGAAGCGGTCTTATCTGTTAGCTCAGTGCTGTGAGAAATCTGCGGTCGCGTTTGATTCATTCACACTGTTTGTGGTATTTTTTTAGTAATACTGGTAAACCGAGCTAAGTGTTTACACATTGTGCAACATGTTTATACGGAATGCTCTCTCGGGCTCATTGTAGCAAGCTAGCGTTTAGCTTTCTTCTTTTTGGTGTTAAAACATAAAGTAGAAACCTGGCCAGCTAACTGTCTCGATTATTGTCTTAATAACAAATGTGTTTTCATTGCTTTGACTCCGAGTCAAAGTTTTCAGTGAATCCAAGTATGCAGATTAATTAAAATATGTCTGATGTTACATTCCTCAAAATATACATTCCTTAAAATCTGATCTCAGATATTATTTTCTTTTCCTGGTCTTTGTATTCCTCTATTTTGGGTTTGGGTATTGTGTCCTTCCTCGTGCCATCCAGCACACCGGGTGACGGAATACTCCCCATCCTGGAATAGTTTCTGTTGTTTCTGTGGCAGTTACTTAAGGAGTTGGATTGCCAGCTCAACATCAGTGTCATTCTCGCACTACTGGCAATTTGAAAACAACAATTTAACCTAACCTGCATGTCTCTGGACTGTGGGAGGAAACCGGACACCTGGAGGATACTTACCAAGTACAGGGAGAACATAAAAACTCCATGCACACAGACACGAGGCGGGAATCGAACCCCGACCCTGGAGAAGCAAGGCGACAGTGCTAACCAATAAGCCATGATGCAGCTGTCTTGCTCTATAGGTCATATAAATACATAAAGCAGGAGTGGTCAAGTCCAGTTCTGGATGGCCACAGTTTGGGATTTTTTTGCTCAAACACAGCTGACCAGCCTAATCTGTTAACTACCAGGTTTAGAGCGTATATAAAAAAAGAAACTGCCCACACTGTCGACACTGTGTTGGATGTTACCCATCCAGGACTGGACCTGAACACATTTAGCATAAAGTTTGTTATAAGGATTCATAACATAAAGGATAAATACTAGTCCATGCAAATGATATAGCTGCTTTAGATAAAAGCTAAATGAAAAAGATCAACAAACAATCATCTAGATACACAGTAACGGCCTGTTGCTATTAACAGTGCCTAATATGAAAATACAATTTATTGATGTTTTTCATATGATGTATGAGGATGAGTAAAAAATTATCTGCACTCCGGTTATATTAAAACTTCCACAATGTCTTATCGTTCGAGCATTTTTCGTTTAAGGCTATTGTCTTCCTAGTCTCTGCTGTGCAGGTGATATCTGCAAACAAAACTTGGATAATCTTAAGGAAGGTGGAAGTTCCTTAAAAAGCATTATGACTGATGATGAGACACGGATTCATCACTACGAGTCTGAGAGTAATTGGCAGAGTATGGAACGGAACAAGAAAAAGTTTAAAATTCAACTATCAGCTGGAAAGTTAATGCTTACAGTTTTCTGAGATTCTCAAGTGCCAGTATTGGAACATTATCCGGAAAAAGGTTTAACAATAAATCAACAATGTTCATCACAGTGAGATGCTTATTGAAGAGCCGAAGCCTAAACTTTGGATTAAACGCAGAGGACTGTCATGCAAGGAAGTTGTGATCAAATTATGATATATTCTTTGGTTAGTAGTTTCAGCACAATGGCACTGCCATGGATGTGTGGCGGTGTCGGGAATTTCAGTGTATCCCAGCAATGTTGAATATATGAATCAGATCAAAGTCATTCCTGGTTTGAAAAGAGTGATCCAACTGGTAGTGACCCGGGGTAACATATTGTATTGATGCTAATAATGATGATGAAGGGCTAGAGTCATCCTACTGCTCCTCAACTTGCCTTCTTTAATTATGCAGTGGGAGTACTGTTGTACTTTAATATCAGCATGGCTGTGATACAATTGTAGGGTACTACGAATGCAGACGTTCTCCAAATAGCATTTATTTTAAACAGATTATGATTATGACAGATTATTTGTTTATCTAACAGGTTATTTTTCTTTGGAAACACATCAAACTAAACAGAACTCCCAGTTCTTGAGCAATAGCCTTCCTATAGACAGCTCTCCATTCTTCAAGTTGAATTATGCAGTCTTCACAGGCGAAACACAATAACTCTGAATGGTTACTCTTGGTTTGAGCACTAACAGATTAAACAATCAATCTAATAGAGCACACCTGTTTAACAAGAAACACCCTTCAATCACTGGTCCCAGTATTTTTGCTCACTTGAATAATGGGTGGGTCCAAATAAAAGATGTCATGGTCTTACCTACATGTAAATAACAGGAAATCAAAACTGACCCATTGCCTTCTATTCATCTTTTAATCTCAAACTCGAATGTATTCTTTGTGTAGCAAAAGCAAAAAAATTCATTTTGGCGTTCCAATACTTTTGGAAAGGTCTAATTGATAATATTACAATTACAGGGACTCTATGATTATCTATTTTGTGATGGAAAAGTTTAGACTTAATCACCAAGATTGTTTTCTAAAAACATGCTTAGATCTCTGAAAACAGACTTTTTGCTCAAATCAGGGTTATCTTCATAACGATATAAACCACAACGCTGTACAAAAATACATATCTATGATTCAATGCTGAAGCCTAATTTTCTGTTGTTGTTTCTTTTTGCTCTTTCCCTCAGATAAAACTATATAGGCCTGGTTTGATCTGTGAAATCTGAAATGGCTAAAATGTACCATCGGGAGAAAAGCATTCAGCTAAAGAGCAGTGCTTCAGCGCTCTACAACAACCTAAGTGTTTTGCGCTTGGCACCCCGTTCCCTCACCCATTTTGCAGTGGTGCACGCCAACGTAGTGAACCTAGTGAGTGCTTCATGGGATGGACTCAACTACTCACACAGACAGCTGCAGTCCAAAGAGGGCAATGTGGCCACCAGCTCGTCACTAATCATGCAGGTGAGGCACACTTTTTATTATCTTTATAGGTTATCTGTAATTTATAATCCCACCTCTGACAGCTCTTATGTTTAGTACATGGAGGATGTACGTTTGTGATGCTGTAGGGCCAAATTCACAATTTAGACAATTTCCCTGCTCGAAACCTTTTGATTTAATACCTCAGTTTAAGACTGTGTTAAAGGAACAAGCCTGTTTTGTTGTTTTATCCTGATCGATATGTACTTCTTTGGATTATATGAGATTAACCAAAGCAACAAATTTGATGCATTTTCATGTAATGAGAAAATAACAGAAAACCTGTTCGCTTCAATCTTACTTTGAAAGCCAAAGATACGATGGATCTTTTAATTATAAATAATTATGAAGAAATATTAATCCTGAAGGGAATTAGCATCTAACTTAGTTGTTTGGGCAATTAATATACAATTCTGCAAAACACATTTTGTCATAATGTATCGTAACGCTTTTTTGTAGAAGACATCTTTGATCTTACTTTTAAGAAACTAGAATCACTTTTAGCAGCTTATTGAAATCATTGGCATCAGGTGTGTTTTTAAAGCATTTCAAAATCTCATAAGAAAGAAATCACCAAACCTTTGTTTGACTCTGGCCAGTGTAATACAAATAATCCATATTTTTCTCCAAACACCTGATCCAGGAAATAGAAAAATGTAGATCTGAATTATGTTAGGGGGTATAAGATACCAAAAAAGGAAGAAATGTGCACAGAGATCAATCAGGCTGGACTCAGAAGCATGGTCTAGTTAAACCATTCACTTGATCAAGATTACATATGTAGGATCACTATACTTATTATAGCTTATTCAGACTTTTTGTTTTCCTCTGTACAGGCAGCTTGGTGCGTTCTTCCGTCTAGAGATCTGCTAGCTGTCGCTTCTCAGAAAGGGATTCAGGTTAGTCATGCGTATTATTGTAACTACATTTATGATTTTATTATTGCAGTGCCATCTGTAATCTAACTGTGTGTTTATCTAATAGATGTATGAGTCTGATGGATCCATTATGGTATACTGGCATGCACTGGACACACCAGAGACACCCACAGGTACAGTAATATCATATTCCACTCTGATAACAGCTTTTGTATTTGTCTGTATTTCTTATACCATGTGCCATGTACTTTATATTAGCTAAGGCCATTTTTGCACGAGGGATCGCCGCTGTCAGAGACAAATACATCTGTGTAGGTAAGTGAGCCAAAGACTGATTTCTAATTGTAAGTATGCATTTAAATGCATAATGAATGTCATAAAATCTTTATTTTCTTGCCTTTGTTAGGGCTGTCGTCTGGGGCAGTGCTTTTGTTTGATGTACCCAGTAAAGGAAGCAACATAACTTTGTCTGAAGTACTGGAGGAACACACTGAGGCTGTCACAGACATGGCATCCGAATGCTCAGGCAGTACGGTAAAGTGCTCACTCTTTATTAGCTGTGGCTTGTGGAGGCTCCTAAGGAACAGGAAATAATGAACTGATTATACCGCAATAATAATCAAATGGATCTTTATTTAAAACAGAATCTTACTAGTCAATTTCACTATAAACATTTTCATAATATGTAAATATTTAATGGTTACAAAGCCACAATAGGATGCTTTAGCGAATGGAAAATAATGCTATTAACACACTTTCTTTGCAAAAAGTCAGAGTTAGGCAGCACAGTGGTGTAGTGGTTAGCACTGTCGCCTTGCACTTGAAGTCTATTTACCATGACTTATTCATTCTGTAGATTGACATAAAGAACTAATATGCATAGTATGTAAAATTATATGTATATACACTGTGGCCAGATGTATCTTGAACCTCACTTGACCACCTCAGCCATATGTGCTTCTTCCTTAAACTACTCCCACAAAGTTTAAAGCACACAATTGTATGTCTTCAGCTTTTGTCTTTTCCACTCCAACTTTGGTAAACAACGTTTTCATTAGGTTTTCTTTGACCATGACAGTGCCCCTGCGCATAAAGCAAAACTAGTGGAGACATGGTTTACCAAAGTTGGTTTGAAAAAGAAACTTAAGTGGCCCTGGCACACCCCACTCAATGACCTCAATTGCAATGTAAACACATTTGGAATGGCTGGGAACATCGATTAAACCCCTGGCTTTATCACCTGACATCTGGACCTGACCTAATTTATGTTATGCTGATGTAGCAGAATGGACAAAAATCCACATAGCCATGCCTCACAATCTAATGGAAAGCCTTTCCAGAGGAGTGGAGGTTACGATAACAACCAAAGGGTAAAGGTAAATCAAGAAGCACATGTGGGTGTTAGGGTCAAGTGTCCACAAACGTTTAGCTCTGTAATTAATTGATTATGCAATTAAATTTTGCTTCATTTTCAGAAGATTCATGTAATAGTAAATAATGGAAGCATACCATAACTTTGCTTTTCCTTTTACCAACGTTTAGAACTTGCAAAGACTTTGTTCTTGATGGTAGAAAATATGCCCTAAATACTTTTTTTAGGAGTACGTAGCGGATTTGGTGAGTGCTGACGACTCAGGCGTTCTGTGTGTATGGAAGTCTGGTGAGGATTTCCAGCTCCTCAACAAGATCCCTGGATTTGAGTAAGTTCATGGAAAAACGTCTTTGTGTCAAAGTGTGAGGTAAGTGAACTAGGGATTAGGATAGTAAGGTATATAAAGAGAAATATATCTGTGACTTGGATTTGGACTATGTTTCATGGATAAAGACAGGCAAGTATTGAAGTGTTTTCTTTTATTATATTACTTGCATATTATTATATTACACTCCTTTAATCAAAGCTTAGAAATAACCTAATAGTCAGTATTGTTCATCATGCATTGTATTATATATTTAGCTGTAATTGCATAGTTCCACCAGTTGATGGGGCTAAAATAAAAAAAATTAAACACAGTACGTTAATGAACTGACTATAAATCTATGGAATGAACTTGCTCGGGTTTTTTAACCCCACATTTGCGGGTGCCTCTTTCCACCAGTATGAGTTGTTCATCAGTGAAGCTATGGAAAGGCACAGTCATAGCTGCCTATGGCACGGGCCAAATCCGCCTCTATGAGGGTGTCACTGGAATACTGCATGCTGAGGTTAATGCCCATGCTCGCTGGATCTACTCCCTCGATATTGCTCCTTTCACTGGACTGGTGAGAGAAAACAGATCTCGCACATGGCAGTGTGTGTAAACCTTTTTTGTACAGTGAACCATAATGTGTTTCTTGCCTCCGTTCAACTCTAAGCTGCTCTCAGCTGCTGAGGACTCCTTCGTTCGTGTGTGGCATTTAAACCCAGCTCCAGACAACAACAGTATGGAGGTGAGAAATTGAACAAAACAATAAATATATGAATATAATATAACATTATTTTATGACCAGTTAAATGCGAGATATTAATATTAAATGGGAAGGAGATATGCACTCAATGGCCAATTTAAAAGGAACACATGTAAGCCATTTCATACATTCAAGGCCGATACAATCAGCCAATCACATAGAAGCAGCACAATGCTCAAAAGCATCCATATACAGGTCATGTTGACATAAAACATTAGAATATCAAGGAATATCAAACATTAAGGTTTCTTCCTACTGTCAAACTTGGGGAGGTTGTCCTTGCCACTGTCACCCTCGGCTTGCTCATCATGGACAATCTGATAATTGTGATTTATACACATTTTCTCACACATTTCATACTCATTTTCCTAATTTTCTTTTAAGTCTATGAAGCTGCTTTGTGACACTGTTATAAGCATAACATAAATAAGATTTAATTCAATTCAATTCAATTGGGCGGCACGGTGGTTTGCACTGTCACCATGCACCTCCAGGGTCCGGGTTTCATTCCCACCTCTCTGTGCATGACTGATTAGGGTAATTGGCGTTCCCAAATTGCTCGTAGTTTGTGAAGTGTACAGTATGTGTGTTCCCTGCGATGGGTTGCCATTGCATCCAGGGTGTACCCTTGCCTGGTGCCCTAAGTTCAATTCAATTCAATTTTATTTGTATAGCGCTTTTAACAATTGGCATTGTCCCAAAGCAGCTTTACACAATCAA
>JAOVVB010000029.1:8838458-8851979 GCA_028570985.1 Heterobranchus longifilis | reverse complement strand
AAAGTTTCGCGTTTGTATCAGCGTTTAAATTACATAGCTTTTTCATTTATACAATAATAATATTAATAGCAACTAGTTTTTACATCTTCATACTATTTGGCTTCGCTTTTTTCTGCGCTTTTTGGAGAACGCGCGAGTTTCTTCGTCTAAAAACAACAAACAGAATCTCTCATAGTTGAGGTATACCTATGATAAAAATTACAGGCCTCTCTCATTTTTTTAAGTGGGAGACCTTGCACAATTGGTGGCTGACTAAATACTTTTTTGCCCCACTGTATATCGAGAAATAAAGGGAGTTTTCCTTGCATAATTGCCTTTCACATTAAAAAAAAGTCCCGCGTTGGAAAGATTTGATTTCACAATCAAAAGTCCCGGTTTGACCAGAACACACCTTGTGAATCGAAAAATATGTCGATGAGGTTGCTAACAGACTGTGTGGAATCTACAGTCTGGACTAGACTGGCCTCTGTAACTTTACACATTCTGTCTATTTTTCTTACAGTCTGTCTTTTAAGTCTAGGGGGAAAAAATTTGCTTTAAAATAGCCTGGCGTAGCAGCCGAAAATAAAAATGGCAACAATGTAAATTTATACAGTCTCTTAGCAAACAAGTTTATGACAGAGGTGATTGAAGTGTGTTCACTATTGTACAGTATTGCTGTGTAATCTAGAACTCTAGCTGACCAGTTCGAGCATGCATAGTTAAAACTTGCTGACTCGTTTAAAGTCTATCTTTGTGCACAGTGCATAGAACTGACACACTTGTTTGTTTTAACTGATTAAGTGCTAAACTGACTATACCTGAGCACCCAGATTATCAACTTTACTGTCTGACAGGGTCTAATTATCCACCCATTATGCCTTCTAGTTTCTCTTTTTCAGTCATAACACACTCTTTCCATTTTGCTCACATACATAAAAGTTTAGCCTTAAGTAACCCACTTCCATGTTGTTGTCATTGTGACATGCTGTGCAGGCTTTGTTTTGCCAAAAATACACGTGTCCACAGGCGAAGCTGCTGCTGGGGTTGTCTAGTCCTCTCGTTCATTGGATAAGTTCATGTTAAAACCACAGGATCTTATGTAAGACTTTTTGCCTAGTGTAATATTTCACTAGGTGTACGTGTGGGCATGAGCATGAGCCGACCTGGACATTAGGGGCAGCTTATCTGAAGGAGCAGCAGGAGGAGTGACGGGATTGGTGCACGTTGGCTCTGGAGTTAGCTAGAACTAAAAAACAAGAGCGAGACAGAAAAGCTAGTGAGTATTCCAATGGCTGCTGCTTTAATGGAGTTACGTAATGCTGTTTCACAGCAGTGAAAAAGAGAGAAGAGGGACAGAGAGGCATGTTGGGTAGTAAGGTAATGAACGCTTTGACTGGATTAGGGCAGCGAATTCAATAGTGTCCTCATCTCTCTGCAAACTGTAGCCTCAGGGGCCTTGTGCAAAACCACTCAGTACTGAAATACCAGAGCAATGCGCAGCTGGTCACCCTTTATTCCAAATGGGAGCTTTGGATTTAGAAATGTTTCTGTGTGTCATATGCAAGAGTTTATAGCGGGACCACATATTTGTTTAAAACTAAAATTAGCAGTTTTTCCAGTGATATTTTAGTTACAGCTCTACTTCGCACTACTCCTGTTAAATCCCATGTGGCCCATTATGCTGACTGGAAAATGTGCTGTGCTGCAGCTGTGTATATGACCTAGAGAGAAGATTAGGTTGTAAAAGTATATAAAATTGTACGAGAGTGTATTGATGTTTTGCAGAAAGGAGGGGCCGTGGTGACCCCATTCATAAAACCCAGCAGACAAACTCGCATCTTTTATTAATGAGAGAGACACTAAACCTTCTTTCCCTCGCAAGTGTGCGATCAAATCCGTCCATTGTTTCTTTTATATGGTCATGAATCTGACCATTAGCTGAATAATGCTCACCTGTTTTTTTTCTGGGTTTTTTTCAGCATTTTGCAACCATGGCCAAACCTAATGACCTGTAAATACAAGCCTTGGTAAACAAAAGCTTCTGGTCACATCCTGTTATTGTGAATGATTAATGCAGGGATGTCTGCAAAACAGTGTGCCAAGCTCCAGTCCTCTCTTCAGAGTTTGGGGAGCATGCCGCATCCTTTGGGCTAAGCCTGCTGGGAAGAGTTTTCAGCATGAGGATTGACAGTCTAATACTCTGGCACTGAACGGAGAGAAAGGACTTATGCAGGAGGAAGTATACACAGAGAAGCCAGCATTAAGGGGAAATCCAAATGAGAAGGACAGGAAAGAGAGAATCATTGGGCTGGATTGAGAAAGAAGTCGCCATCCGTTGGCCGGATGATGATTCATTTGATTTATTTTGGCTTTTTTTGGCCTCTCTGGAGGTTGAAGCACGTGTGCACTCCTCATGTCTCACACACTTCTCATGTCCTGTTCCATCAGCACCATGGTGGGGTGGAGAATTAAAGAGAGGGGCAAGATGTAGAACTCCATCTGGTCTATCTATGCAACCAAAAAACAAGCCAAAATGTTTTTGTTCATGCAGCCAGTTTCTGCGTTTAACTGACCTAGATTTGCAGATGGGTGTGTATGATTATGCATGTTAGAACTGAATAGAAAACATTGAGATAATCAGACACATAAGACAAGCTTAAAATTTCCTTCAGGACCAATAAAGAATCAATCAATCTATCAATCTATCTAACCATCCATCCATCCATCCATCCATGCTGTAAATGAAGTTCTCTTGAATTCCATCATTTAAGTTCGAACATATTTTCTATTTTCATATCAGGAGTAACATAGCAATATTTGTGTAATATGTGGACAGAGATGACTCCATACGTGGGAAAAATAGTGCTGTAATATTAACCAGTTTAATCTCAGCAAAACCAGATGATCAGTTATCCAAGATTATACAATTTCATTAAGCAATTGCATGCATGTATTATTCTATTATAGAGTGTGTTAAGTTAGTTAAACACTTTCACCATGTAATCTGAGGAAACTTTACCAGTTCAATAGAGAATATTTGACATGCTATCACATTACAATGAGTTTTAAAAAAATATATATATTTTATTATTTTTGTCACAGTAAATTAATAGAAATATGTATAGGGAAGTCTTAATGTAGTATATTTCCTTATACAGTATATACATTATTTCTTTTCACATATCAGCACCTAAAACTTTAATGGTTCATGTAATGTTTGTTCATTACTTCAACGATCACTCTGAAAATAATGGTTGGATAAAACCATCCTGAACGCTCTACAAGATATTCAAGTAAGACTTGTGGCTGCTCCTAGTTTCACACTGCTTCCGCAAGAACCACCTATTGGTTCAGTGTGTGTTTATTTGTTTGTCTAGTTTTTCTCTTTATTCCCAGGCTTAGACCAGTCTAGCACCAGGATTACACAGTGAATCATGCTGGTTTCGGTGCACATGCAGTCACACACGTACACTGGCGCACACAGCCTCCACAGTTTAATCGTTACAGCATGAAACACACAATTTCCACACACTCCAAAACTTTCCACCTTGCCACACCCCAAAACTTGCCACCTCCAAAACTGCCAGTTTAGCTTCTTTTATGCTAAAATAACACATTTGGAATTGTTCCATCTTTAGTGAGGTGTGTCCCTTTCATAGATGAAACAGGGATAATGGACATTCAGTTGTAGATACTTGTTCCATGTATCTGTTCATGTAACTCCAGCATATCAATTATGGGTATGCAAAAAATTCAGCTATTAATCAATAAAGCCAGTGTCATGGTGTCTCTAGGTAACCTGTTGGGGTCACCACTGGTCATATTCACTTGATTGTATCTGCACCTGTTACTAATTGTCTATTTTAGTTCTAGTTTTTCTCTTTTTTTAGCATGAGCCTTTAGCTCTGGATTATACTTTCACAGCCATTCTGTAGTTCCTGTTAATTTCTGCTTTGGTTAGTTTTTATACTAGCACAATGTCAGGTAAAGGGAAGTCTGCATCTGCATACATAATAATAGCATGAAATCTGGGTATTAATAGTGCTCTCTGAGACTGTGTGGTCTTTAATTGTTTTAGTCCTAGTTTATTACACTACTTGGGCAAAAAAAGTCAAATTATTGCACTGCATCAAGCAATGAAAAGCATAAAATTACTGGGATTGGGTTAAGAACTGTCTAACACATTATTAGGCGGCACGGTGGCTTAGTGGTTAGCACTGTTGCCTTGCACATCCAGGGTCAGCATTCAAGTCCTGCATCGGCCTTTGCGTGCATGGAGTATGCATGTTCCCCCCCGTGCTTGCTGGGTTTCCTCCCACTGTCCAAAGACATACAGATTAGGCTAATTGGCGTTCCCAAATTGCCTATAGTGTGTGAATGCGTGTGTGAATGTTGATCGGAGGTCAACCACAGTTACCACAGTCATAAAATGGGAATGAATACAATGATAATCATTATTGGCTTCCACAGTCCCACCATTGGCCTCTACAGTATAATGGAACACATTATTAAGATATGTAAGGATATTGCAAAACTATCAACTTTGCAGAAGAAATGTGGTCAGAAAAAGAAAAAAATCATGAATGACCGTGATCAGAGATCACATAAACACAACAGAAATCACAGTTATGTTTAATAGCGAAAGTACTGTAAGAGCAATGAGTCAATGAGAACTCACAGAATTGGGACTAAACTATTGTCCTGGCAATAAGAAAACCACTTGGTAGTATGACTCATCAGAAAAGAAAAGACTGTAATTTGCTAGGGAGCACGATGATTTAAAGCAATGGAAAAAGGTCGTGTAGTCAGATGAGTAAGGTAAGAAGGGAAGTGCATGAGGCGATGCACCCATCATGCATAGTGGCCACTGTACAAGTCTCGGGAGGCAATGTTATGATGTGGGGGTTGCTTCAGTTGGTCAGATCCAGGCTCAGCAACATTATGTGGCAATAAATTAAGTCAGCGGACAACCTGAATGTACAGTATTGAATGACCAGGTTATCATGTGTATGCTCTTTTATTACCTAATGACACTGCCATATTCAAGGAATCATTTTTACACATGAATTGGCTACCACACTGCATTCTATAATCAAAGATAAAGGCAGACAAAAGAAATATTAGAAAGAATATTAATATTAATATTATTTTTTGTTGTTGTTTTTTTGGCCAGGCATTCAGAAATCAATAGACCCTTTTTCACAGCAAGACCAAAAACAACACTCACTTGGTTTTTAAAAAACATTTCTTTAATCCAGAATAGTTTACCTACATTATATGATTAGGTTTTTCTAACTGTAGTAGATCTGGTTTGTATCAAGTCATTCCAGGCTTGATACTGCTGTTGAGCAAATCAGATTATTGACATGTCTTACTGAAACAAATATATATAATGTGCATTTGTAATTTGACTGTTGAATGACTGAGAATGTCTGGTTAAAATGTAAATCATATTTTGTAAGGTAAACAATTTATCAGGCGAAATTTTACAACAGCAAACATTAAATGAATAACTATGCCTTGTAGTAAAGTTCTTACTCACTCACTCATCTTATATACCGCTTTATCCTGTATGCAGGGTTGCGGGGGGCCTGGAGCTGGTCCCAGTAGAATTAGGGCACGAGGCGGGGTTAACCCTGGATGGGTGCCAATCCATCGCAGGGCACACACATACTGTACACATACTCACATGCACATTCACACACTATGGGCAATTTGGGAACGCCATTTAATTTAATCTGCATGTCTTTGGACTGAAACAGGAGTACCTGGAGGAAACCCACCAAGCATAGGGAGAATGTGCAACGTAGATGGTAGGGAAATTAGCATGTAACATTGTTATGATGAGCATAGGTGGAAAGGTGTGACCTCAGAATTGAATCCTAGCCAGTCAAGGTGGGACATCCATGCTGATGAATTTGCCTTGATTACTTTTAGATAGGATAGGCCACATGTTAAATGTGTTTCAAAGCATCCCTTGCGGTGAATGAATAAATCAAACAAGACCTAACAGTAATATTAGCTAGAGGGACAGCTGTAAATCCCTAAACAAAACTGATTGCACTGCGGATAGATGTCATTAATGTGTAATAATTATCTATGTTTAAGTGATCAAGTAGCTAACTGAGCTTTATGGCAGAAAAAAATGTATTACTGCTTTTAGTTTTGAATTATTGAACATAGACCATTTTGCTCTTTCCAACTGTCACAGCTACATAACTATTGTTTATATTCACAGCTAACAAATCAGTAGTGTCAGTTAGGGACCCTTCTGCCAGCAGGCAATATCATCCTCTCATGGCTTCTTTTATTAGCAAGGTTAAGCTGAATTAAACCAGGCCTCTTCACAAGCTGGGAATGCCATCAGGCTGCATTCTTGCTTCATTTGTCCAACTTTGGGTGCAGTGTGCCAAGCATGATAAAGCTCAAGGTGTGGTGAGGTCGGGTACTGCGTCAAGGGCTTTGGCAAGGACTGGAGGAAGGATTAACACATTTCCACAGGTGGCCCCCTGTTCAAAGGTGAGTGAGTGTGCATGTGTGCGTGTGTTAGAGTGAGAAAGGCTGCCACTACTATGACCTAACTCAGTGGTACTTTTAACACTAGTCTTTGGATATGAAGTTAAGTTCAACTCTCTGCTAGTGATAAACCTGAACTTGGAGCAGCCCACTTTATCAATGGATCCCATGCAATTTTTATGTTAGAATAGGAGTGTAAAGGATGATAGATTAAACTACCTGCTAAATAGAGCATTCTTGCATTTGGACAAAAAAGGCAGCACTGCAATCAGGGCTGTAGTGGAGGTGAAATGCACATAAATGGTGTTTATGTGCTAAATTTCTGAAATATAATTTAATCACCTCTGACTACCGTTTACCCACTTCTGACTAGCATTTATCCACTTCTGACTATCGTTTATCCACCTCTGACTAGCATTTACCCACCTTCTGACTAACGCTTAACCACTTCTGACTAGCATTTACCCACCACTGACTAGCGTTTACCCACGTTTGACTAGCGTTTACCCACCTTCTGACTAACGCTTAACCACTTCTGACTAGCGTTTACCCACGTTTGACTAGCATCTACCCACCTCTGACCATCATTTACCCACCCCTGACTAGCATTTTCCACCCCTGACTAGCGTTTACCCACATCTGACTAGCGTTTACTAGCACTTCTGACTAGCATTTATCCACTTCTGACTAGCATTTACTCACCTCTGACTAGCATTTACTAGCACTGCTGACTAGCGTTTATCCACTTCTGACCATCATTTTTCCACCTCGGACCATCATTTACCCACTCCTGACTAGCGTTTATCCACCTCTGACTAGCATTTACCCATCTCTGACTAGCGTTTTTCATGTCTGATCAGCGTTAGCACAGCTTTAAAATTTGAAAAGGTATTCCTAGAGAAATCTTTCCACAACTCAGATTACTCATACTGTATTTGCCAGATTGAACCAAGTGTATTCTCTACTATGCTGCTTAATCTGTTGCCTCAAATGTCAATGACCAATCACATCATCTCTTGTGTCAGCCAGTTGATCAGTAAAAGATTAACATGGATTTACAACAACTTTTGAAGCATGGAAATGGCAATCCTCCTCCTGCCAGCAAACACCTCAAGCACAAAGTGAAATATATATATATATACACTGTATATAATTTATTGTTATACGTTTTATATATATAATGTGATAATATTTTATAAAAATATGATAAATTAACTAATCTTACATTTATATAATACTGTATAGATCATACTACATTTTTCCTAGTGTGTATAATTTTTTTTTGCTATTACCTTAGCAGTGCCACAGACTGATCGACCTCCATGCCATGCAGTAATTGATGCAAAGGAAGCCCAAAACAAATATTGAGTGCTGTACATTTTCACAGTTTTCAGTAGTCCAACATTTCTGATTTAAAAATCATTTTTTTAATTGGTCTTAACAAATATTTTAATTAATATATAGAGAGATACTTAATTTTGGGTTTTTATTAGCTATAAGCCATAATCAGCAATAAAAAAGAAATAAGCACTTATATTAAAATATATCAGTCTGCATGTAATAAATCTGTATAATAGTTTGACTTTTTGAATTTAATTACTGAAATAAATAAATTTTTCGAGGATATTCTAATTTATTGAGATGCACCTATACTAATATTAAATAGTTAATGATCTAGCCAGGTAGTGATGTAATTTATAGTTTTAATAATATTCAACTTTTTTTCTCAATGAAATGCCTGATGGATTTTTAAAAACTTTAAATAGTGGCTGAATGTCTCACATTGTTTTATACTCTTAATAGTGATTAATAAACTTCATGGACTTTTACTTTTTTTCATGGACTTTTACTTTTTTTTGTTGTTATTCCCTTCATGTTGTTGTTTAACAATGAATTTTAGCTTCAGTTATCTTTTTAAAAAAAAATTTTTTATAAATATTTCTAGCATTTTTTTACCAGTATGTTGTAGTCAGCCTTACCTTGATCACAAAATTAATGGTTTTCCCACCTCTTTTTTTAACATTACAGCCCAGACTGTAATGATTATTAAGAATTAATTCTCTAATTGGCAGACCACAGTTTGTGTGAATGAATACAAGTGTGTTAAGCATGGCCTTGAGCAGTACAGGGTTACAGTAGTACAAAAACTGACTGTGTTCTTTGATTCACTGTTCATTGCTGCATTACACCTAGTTATCCCAGGGTAGACTCTGGATCCACCACGACCCTGCCCAGGACAAAACAGCTCCTGTAAGTGAGTGAGTGTTAAGGTTGTGTTATGACACGTTCTCTGGAATTTTATAAGTATGTTAGTCAGAGGAAATACCCCATTTTCCCCAGACAGGGGACTCATCCTTGTTTCACTGAGTGGCATGCAAGTTGTATCTCACTGACTATCTCACTGAAACGCAAGGCAGAAAAAAAAATCTTTTGGGGGTTGGTGCCCCATTGGAGACATATACTGTAGGCATCAAGAATACCTCCCCACTAGGGATGGTGTGTTACCTTTAAACTCTGGAGAACCTGATGTTTTTGTCATTTCCTGCAACGTTGTCATGACAGTCAAAATCATCAATGACCAAGGTGGGTCATTGTGGGATGAGGTCTTTACTTGCTGGGATGACACAATATAAGCACAATATAAGAGATAACCTTCTGGCATTGTAATACCCAGAAAATACTCTGTAGAACTGTTCTGATGGCAGAGCAGCAATTTGAATGTCAGATAAATTGTTCATATGCCTCAGAAGAAAGGTATAAGGTACTCCACTGTCTGGCCCACTGACCCAAAGGGTGATTAAGGTCAAATGAATTCCTGGCCCCTATCATGACATGTCACTTTACAAGCATTACCTCATAGTCATTACTTAGAGGCGTGCTGCACCAGAACGTCTACAATAGTCCTACCTTGGTGTCACTGCACCTTGTTCATTGTCTACCAAGTTAAATTGCCCCTGTTCATGGCATAAGTGCTACAGTATTCTCCCAACACCTTTTCAGTTAGTACTAAGGTATGGTTTCCCATAGTATTATGGAATATGTTTATCAAGGCTCATGTTCATTGCCTCTGGCAAGAATCTAACAAGACAATAACAAGGAAAGAATTTCCATCTAACAATAGTATTTATATTTAATACTATGTTATATCATTACTTTGAGACTTTAATGAAGGTCTTGGCATGCATTCCTACACATACAAAAAGATCAAACTGAAATTATTAGCCTCTGGTGGTTATGTGGCATTCATAGGAATAAAGCAAGATACAGTATGTATCTAACATTTTGAATCATATGAGAGAGTGGAGGAAAACCAGCAAACAAGTGCTCGTCATACTCAAAACTCCTCCAAAAGCATTACCAGTTCCCACTTTCACAGCTTTTGAGAAAGATCGATTTTAATTCACAAGTACAAATGAGACTTACTGTAGGTAGTAGTGCACAGTGTGCACAAGTGTATCAGGGTGATATTGTAGTGATCTGCAGCTTGCTAGCATGAGCCACCAATTTTTTTTTACATGCTTTTAAAAAAAATGCTGCAGATCTGTTGTATTTATAAGTCCTAGGACTGTTGTAGATCCAGTATATGATTCTGTAAGCCTAGAGTTGACTTATTTCTCCCTTTATTGCTTCATTGCTGCACCATAGCTAATGACGTCAGAGCGAGTCAGAGCCAGGGCAAGCACCCGGGGCATTCCATGGCAAAAATGATAAATGTAGGAACTGGGATTAATGAAGCTGATTGAAAGAATGCCAGAGATGGTAAAGCTGTTACCATTCCAAACAGGGGATATATTTAAGAATTTATAATATACAATGGACCATTACGTGTTCAAATCTTTTCTCGGCAGGTCACATTATTGCATATCCATATTAGTTATTGATTTTTTTTTTTAAGGCAGGAGATACTAGACATAGAATTACTCTATGTCTAGGCATTCCCATTTTTTAACTGGTGTTAAAACTATACAGAACATTCCGTAAGGCATAAATAATTTACACTGTGTACATGTGTAATGTAGCTCCACGAGTTAAAATTTAATAGAACCCTTATTACTGATATGGTTGTTACGCGTTAACTAACGCATGGAAGTCATATCAGCATGCTGGATCAAAAAGTTTCTATCTATAAATATGCACAAATTCAACGGATTTTGGTAATTTGACCAACAGAAAAACTCTGTTGGGAGAATATGTTGGTTAAACATGCCTTAAATGTGCACTAGTAAAGCTATTTTTAGTCAAGACATGTAGTAAGAATTGCAGTAGGTATACTGATGGTCTTTATGACCCAGTTGTTTTGCAACTTATGTCTACTTGTACTACTAGTACGCTTAATGACAACTCAGGCAGATAAATAAATACACTCTATATGCACCAACCACACCCCTCTCTCTGTAATACACATCCTCAATTACAATCCAGTCACATGGCTGTGGCATTGGGATGCCAAATTAAAAAACAAGGATAACAAAAGACCATGTGAAAGTGAACCGCCTGCTCACATCACTGCTATCTCAGATTATCTGACATACAGTGACACAAAGCTTATTTCCCAGTTATTAAATGCTATTGCTTACAAATTGCAAGATCTTTAATTAGAGTATTGTCCATTTCACCAGGCTCAAAGAGTTCTCCAGATGTACCATGCCTCACCCCTATGATGTACAGAAACTGAATAAACATTGAGGTCTAAATGAAGCGTAAAAACAAACCCCTCGGTCTGGCTGTTTGGGATTCTCCGTGGGTCTGCGAGCATAGCCACTGAGCAAAGCTTTTAGGAAAAGTGTAAAGATCACCAGATTTGTCCATTAGGAGGACTAACATTGTTACGACCTGACATAAGGGGGAGGAAAGTGTGACTGGACCTTTTCCATGTGTTGGACTGATTCGGTCTTTACTCCTGCCTTATACCCTAACCTCCACATAACCTTTTTATTATATCATTGAGTGGTAACAAACAATGTAAGATTCGTGCTTGTGTTTGTAGGTAAAATAAAAAAGTGTCAGTTACTGATGTACTGTATAAAAAACACAATTATAAGACAAAAATTATATAAAGACTTTTGTACAGTATGTTATATTTGTAAAATACACTAAAATGAGTGGATATATTCACCCATTTTGAGCATTTCGTACCATTTAAGAATATATGAGACTACATGCATCTGCTCATGTAATCTGAAATGCTTAAGTACTTTATTAGTATTTATGTATTATGCATGCAAACCTGTATACATAACAGCAAACTGTCGTGCAGAAACATAAATTCATTAATAAGAGTGTAAGTGTTTTAGACATACTTGGCAATAATAAACTGCAAGGGGTAAAAGCAAAGTCTGTCTCGCCCACACTCTCTGTAAACCATCCAAAACCAGCGTTATGCGGTCCAAAATATAGGTTTCTAAGTTGGACGTATAAACTGTTTCTATACATAGGATATGAAAAGGCTATGTAGTGCAAAATCCAGAAATACTCATTCACTTCAGGACATTTTACATTAAATAGTTTATCATATACAGTAGGAATAACATTTAAATCCAAACTTACTTTTGTCTTAAACTTCAACACACAAGATGTTTAAAGGATGATTTAGGTTTTTTCAACTATGTCTTAAATAACAATTGATGCACATGAACAATGAAGGGCACACATGACAATAGGTCTTGGTTGTTCTACATTTTCCTGCTCTGAACACTGACCATGAAGCTTGTCATCTGGATCACACCAGGAAGTACAATGAAAGTAATCTTTCCCTAGAACTAGCCGTATGGGGAAAGAAGTGTTAAGTTTGTACTAAATACACTGTAACTCTAAAAGATACCAGCTTGATTTAGCTCAGTGGGACAGACGATTCCTAGGAGTCTGAGTTGAACTTTGGAATTAGTTTCTGCACGGAAAACAAAGGTTTTGGAATTTGTCTCTGATTACTTACATTGTACTCATGCTCCACGGTCAGTGTGCAAAACAGGAAAATTTATAACGATAAGACCTATGGTAATGCATTTATATGCACCTTAACTTTAGGACAGACTTGAAAAAAACCCTCAACTAAAACCCTTAAAATATGCCTTTAGCCTTCTGCTTACTATTTACTTAAAGTATGTTAATCACTAACTTGTATGGTTTATTTAGTAAATGCAGAAGTAGTAAGTAATAAAAAAAAAAGGGGGAAATGTGAATTAGGAGAGTTTAAAATGTGAGTCAGACAGAGGAATAATAAGAATGATCATGAAAAAGTTTTTAAGTGATATACTTTAATTTTATTTCAGCCTAGTCACATTTGAGTCACATTTGACCCTTGCCCTTGACTAAACTTTAAATAGACTGTGTGTGTGTGTGTGTGTGTGTGTGTGTGTGATGAGGGTTATGTGTGTTATGCGTGTTATGAGTGTTCAGAAGGAGCAGCAGCTGTAACCCATCCCCGTTTCCATGGCGATTCTAAAGTGCTACTGGGATGCAAGACAGTTGGGAGCACATGCCAAATTCTCCTCTCTGTTTCCATCCGAAGATGTGGAGTTGAAAATTTTCACACTCTTTACCACTCATTCTCTATATTAAATCAGTTTTCTTTTTATTCTCTCCTTGTCCTTCCCACTTTCTCAAGTTCTTATTTTTTCCATCACCCTCTTCCACAATGTCTATGTTTCTCTAATACAGTTCTCATTTACATACTCCCTCATTTTTTCGTGTTTCTTGTTCACTCTCTTGCCCGACTTCTATTCATAGCGCCCAGTGGCAAGCCACACTCAGGGTGGGGCCATATGGAGCACGTTGCTATGCTCGAACCTCCTTTCACAAGGAAAAACAGCCCAAACTGAAAGGGCTAGGTGAGGGCAGGTGTATGACTCCACACACCATCATGTGCCAAATTTCATCATTCTAGTGTAACACACCTGATGCCCAGCCTCTTCAAACAGGTCAAGAATTATGGGACTACTTCTGTGAGCTGAATTTGTTATTGGTATTGTTATTATTAGTATTATTAGATTGCATTTGTGTGTGTGTGTGTGTGTGTGTGTGTGT
>JAOVVB010000029.1:8757707-8791560 GCA_028570985.1 Heterobranchus longifilis | reverse complement strand
TTTCCCATATTGCTTGAAACCTGTGGCCTGCTTAATAATGTGGAACAACCTTCTTCAGTACTTTTTCTTTAATTGGGTTAATCTGGCAAACTAATTATCGCACATGTCTGAGATTCATTTCAGTGATCCAAAGAGCACTAAGATGCAATACCATCCATGAATTTAATTTAAAAACTAAACATTTAATGTTTATGACACTTGCATCCAATTTGCATAATAATTTGGAACACAGTGTAGTCTAATGCCAAGTTGTTCATATGTGCAAAGAGGGAATTACAATGACGTCAGCATTCTTGCGATACCTTGTTGTTTGTTTAATGTGGTTCACATTCTTTCATTCTAACTTAAACATAGACGCAAAGAGAAACTAAGTGCAGCAGTGTGGATTGATTTTAAATGTGCACATTTAAAAAAAAAAAATCTGCCTGGCCAAAGGGGAAAAAAAAACTCTCATACTTAGTTTGACCACCTTCTGCTCAAATTATGGTGCACAATGTGGTGGCCAATGTGAAATTTATTCCACATGCTTTTAAAACCTCGCTTTAATCATTTCATGGAATACAGTATGTCTATGTCATCAATGAAGTAAAGAAGAAAAAAACTGTAGTGTATTTGGACTATTTCTTGTAAACAAGCATGAAAGCAATAAATAAAGTTGAAGTTTATTAATCACCGTTAAGAGTTTAAAACAATGAAAGCCAGTATGGAATTTCTTTTCATATCAGCCACTATTTTGCCTGAGCCAGGTCCTGAGCAATTAATAATGCATTTTATTAGGAAAAAAGTTGAATATTATCACATAAAAATATAAATCCTGTTTTATTTTGTTGTTGTTGTTTTTCTTACTTTGGGTTTAAAGTCTTTTGTTCTTTGGATTACCATTTCCACATTTAAAAAATTGGAAAACTGGTTGACACAAGAGGCCAAGGGATTGGTCACAGTAGACAGTCGAGGTACTGTAAATGCTGCTTAAGCAGCGTAAGCAGAGGTGAGTAGTAACATTTACTCCGTTACATTTACTTGAGTAACTTTTTGAAAAAAATTTACTTCTACGAGTAGTTTTACTGCACCATACTTTTTACCTTTATTTGAGTAGATTTGTGAAGAAGAAACGCTACTCTTACTCTGCTTCATTTGGCTACACTAGACTCGGTACTTTTCTAACTGTTTATTCTACACATGCAGCCGGTGGATCTACCGCCTGACTGTTTCAGATGCAGCAACAATAATCACATGACTCCGATTGACCAAGCTGGTGTTTTATAAATTCATCCTACCTGTGAATCCGTCCTACATACGTTCACTGTGCATGTGCAAACAAAAGTTTCTGCATCTTTCCCTAATTTTGCTGAACGGCCATAAATCCATGCTTCTACTAGTGGGATCTTGCAGTTAGTGTACAATCTTGCGTATAGAATGCTTTTTTTATGTTTATGAGATTACAGTGGAACCTTGGATTGCGAGCATAATTCATTCCGGATGTAGGTTCGTATATATCAAAACAATTTTCCCATAAGAAATTATGGAAACTCAAATATTCGTTCCACATATTTGCATCTTTGTTTCCAAATGAAATGCAAAAGTTGATCTCATCAAAAAAGAGGACTTTGGACCACTGAGCAACAGACCAGTTCTTTTTTTCTTTAGCCCAGGTAAGACGCTTCTGACATTGTTTGTTGTTCAGGAGTGGCTTGACAAGAGGAATACAACATTTGAAGCCCATGTTCAGGATCCGTCTGTGTGGTGGCTCTTGATGCACTGACTCCAGCCTCAGTCCACTCAGTGTGAAAGTCCCCAACACTTTTGAATAGCCTTTTCCTGACAATCCTCTCCAGGCTGCAGTCATCCCTGCTGCTTGTGCACCTTTTTCTTCCACACTTTTCTCTAACACACAACTTTCTGTTAATGTGCTTTGATGCAGCACTTTGGGAACATCCAACTTCTTTGGAATGACCTTTTGAGGCTTTCCCTCCTTATGGAGGATGTCATTGATGGTTTTCTGCTCAACAGTCAGGTCAGCAGTCTTTCCCATGATTGTGCTTCCTACTGAACCAGACTGAGAGACTATTTAAAGGCTCAGGAACTCTTTGCAGGTGTTATGGCTTAATTAGCTGGTTCGAGTGGGACATTTTGATCCCAGAATATTGAACCTTTTCACAATATTCTAATTTTGTAAGATTGTGGATTTGGGGTTCTCAATCTCAATCATCTCAATTATGACAAATCACGGCTTGAACTATCTTGCTTTGCATGTAATGAGTCTCTTGCGTATTAGTTTTACCTTTTAAGTTGCATTACTGAAATAAATGAACTTTTGCATGATATTCAGTTTTTTCGAGTTTCACCTGTATATTAGTGTTTGTTGCTATGGTGGTTTTTACACAAGTATGTAGGCTATACCTGGGATAGGAACTGTTTTCTCACAGGTCCTTTGAAATGTCATCTCTGCCAATAGTTGCTTCAGTTTTTGTTTCATCAGGAGACAATTTAAAAAGTCAAATTAAAAAAAAAAAAGAAACAAAACAAAAGAACACTTTCCCCACAGGATATAAAGGTATTTTACCAAAATGTCAAATCAAATGGGATGTATTTATGTACAATGTCTGCCCCCCCCCCAAAAAAAGGTTGCACACTATTTTTATTGAACCGACCTTTGCTTTGGTTACAGCTTTGGTGTTATTTTTATAAACACATTTACTACCATCCAGAGTCACATTAATTTCTCTCCAAGATTTTTTGGTTGATGATGGGAGAGTCGGACGCTGCGTAAAGTCTTCTCCTGCACAACCCAAACATTCCCAATGGGATTACAGTCTGTGGTGGACAATCCATGTATGAAAATGATATGAAGTGCTCCCGGAACCTTTCACAATTTAAGCTGAATGAATCCTGGCATTGGCATTTTGGAATATGCCCATGCTATCAATCCATTAAGGGGAAAAAATGGTCACTCATTATATTCAGGTATTCAGCTGACCTATTTTTTTTTGGCTACATAAAGACCTACCCTGCACCCTCATGCAGACCAACAGAAGCAACCCCAGATCATAACACCGTCCCCCACAGGCTTGTACAGTAGCGCTAGGCATGTTGGGTACACTTCTTTCACCTCTCTTCTTACCCTGATGCATCCAGTACTCTAGACCAGGGTAAATCTGGACCGCATCAAACCAGATGACCTTTTTCCAATGCTCCTCAGTCCATTCATTATAATTAATGTAAAATATTAACAGTGGTATTGTTTTGTATTGTGTTGCATTGTTATTCACAGAGCAACATGCGGTTGATGAGCTCTTGCAGTGGGCAGTAAAAGGAGCGGACATTGACGGACAAGTGCTGGCTTACCTAGAATTGGCCCAGGTAATCTTTATTTAGGTTTATGGCTTATCAAACCATTTTATAGATGAACCTATTATTCTGTATTTAAGTACCCTGATTTAAATCCTGAAGTAGCCAGATAACAAATGGAACGCATTAATCCACCAAATTAACATTTATTCATAACTCGCTTCAATTCCAGTTCAAAGGATGATCAGTCATTGCCTTTCAAATGAGCCCCATTGTTAGAAATCACTGTTTGATGTCTTGTGCCAATTCTACATTGTGTATCACTTTTTGTTTGTCTTCTTTAGTTCCACAATGCCAAACAGCTCTCCGCCTGGTGCCTCCATCACATTTGCACCAACTACAACAGCGTGTGTCGCAAATTCCCCAAAGACATGAAGACCATGTCTCCAGGTATAGACCTAATACCTGCTGTATACATCACTGATGACCTTGTCCCCAACCTGCCCATTGATCATATTTGTCCATATATGTTTTATATTTGTTGCCTTCTGCAGAAAATCAGAAGCATTTTGAGAAGCAGCGCTGGCCCCCTGTCTGGTTCCTTAAGGAGGAAGACCGCTACAATCGCTCAAAGAAAGAGCGTGAGCATGAGGAAGAAATCCTGCGGAAGCAGCACACCAAACGTGGCTGGTGTTTCTGGAGACACCCATCCTCCTCTGCACCTCACATCTCCTGAGGGTGCAGCCACCACCATCCACACCCCAAATCGCTCACCTCGTCTCGGCATCAAGACTCGCAGCTGAGCCTGGGAAGACCCGTGTCTGTGTCCAATCTATGTGTCCTGGTTGATGGACGTTTGTCTGGGGCTACTTCACCCCCCCCCCCGTGTTTCTGCCCTCCCTCGTCAAGTCAGGTTTAATGCCAAGCCTGAGGCAAAAAGCTGTGGCCCATAAGAGTCTGTATCTCATTAACTGAAGGGGAGAATTTCTCACTCTGTCTTGTGTGTTTCACTGTGTTAATCTAGCAACTTTGGATGCCTCATAGGGAGACCACATAGGGAATGTCTTCATGGCAGTGATCTGCCTTTACCTTTTAAGACTGTTATTCTTGTGCTACGACTACAAACCCACGCTTCCCCACTCACCACACCCCCCACCCCCAGTACCAAGCCTAGGCGCTGGCGCCCGAGCATGCATAGAGCATGGTGCTGATCTGATGAGCTTCTCCTGTGAATCCTATTTCTGGAGAAAATATCCAGCATATATGAGCTACAAATACCTTGCACCTAGCACCTAGACAAGCGTCAGGGATTTATTATTTTGCGAACCACAAAGGTAAATCCACACAAGCTATAGTACATGCTTTTTGCCTCAGTAATGAATAACCTTTGCCTGTTCTCTCAGCAAAGAAGAAAAAAAAATTCCACTAATGCTCTATTGGGGAAGCTGTACTCAAGGACCCTCATTTATTAACATTGCTTGCAAACACATCTATGTAGAAATTGTGTTTAGACGTAGATATGGTTGATTGTCGGTGCGTCTGTATTTAACCAAGCACATGCTTTTATTAGTAAGCTTTATAAGTCCACACTTATGCATCTGCATACTCACCATTGACGAATCCCAATTTTACAGCGCGTACGAAAGTGTTTAACCCTTTTCTACGCAATGTTGATCAATGAGGGCTAAGAATTTTTTCATTGCTAGCACTTAAGGTTGACTGTGGGCAGAAACAGAACACTGAATAAACAGGGTGCAATTCTCTGCTCGGTAACGTAAAAAGGCTCTAAAAAGCACCAAAGAGATGATTCTGGTGTGTGTGTGGGGGGGGGATGGGGAAGAACATAACAGCGAAGTCTTAATTTAGGGCTTTGTTTTACCACTGCCAATGGGAGTCTTAACATTTTTTTCAAGTACAGTATGGGGAATGATTAGGTTTTTTTTTATTTTTTTTTTTACTTGCATTTACTTTTCCAAGCCACTTGAAGCAGTGTTGTTTCTTTTTTTTTTTTTATTATTATTATTATTATTACTGTTTAAAATGTTTTAAAATATCGACTCCCTTGCAACATAACCAAAAACAAGGTTGCCATGTTTTTCCCTTTCTCCTCTTCGCTAAAAACTAAATTAGCTTCCCTCAGTCTAACCTAACCTGCTGTGTTCTACCTCTGCAGACAAAAAGACCTTCGGGATTCAGTCAGTGTGGTGTCTTTCTTTTTATTTGCTGCAAAAGCAAGACTTTCACTTTCCATTTGATGCAGTGAAAATGGTGCTTGGAAGTACTAAATATCACAGTGATGGTATTCTTTTCTGGCCGCTGTACTTTTGGTAATGTAATTAACTTTGTGTGACAATCCTAAACAACAACAATGAAAAAAAAAAATCATGTGTATTTAGCAAGCAAAGGTGTGTTGGCTAAAAGATTGTTTCCTTGTTTTTCTTTCTCTCTCTTCCAAAAGCTTTATGACTTTCAGTTCAAAGGCTTGTAGCAAAATGGAAGATGGGCTTTGTGGTATTACAGATATATTCTACTGGTGTGGTATTAATGTGGTAACATGACACAACTCAGTAATTACAACCTCTCCGCTTTACTCACTACATCTAGTATCTAGTATTTCTCATACACATTGTGCTGCTGTGTATCTGGTGATCGTTATCGCCACGTGCCTGTTACAATATCAAAACCGACTAGACGTCAATGTTACTTGTTAGCTGTTGGTTTGATCGCACTGTGCTGAAGAAGGCGCTATATTCTGAAAGCTCAGTTTGAAGAGTGCTATTTCTGTAAATGTTAAAACAGGATTTTTTTCCTTTCACTTTCCACTATTTCTGGCTTTCAGCTTCTTCACCTCCGTGAGGCAGCACCCAGGTGCCGCTGGTAGCTAGATGGAGACATATGATGTGGAAAGACTCTCACTAGAGACGCGCTTGAATAATCAACAGCTACCGAAATAGATATGTGAGAGAATCTCAGCAGGCCTATGTGTGAATGAAGCTGATCTTTGGATGGAAGGAAATAGCAAAATGCTTTAACACAAGGAGGGGTCCTTTTCTGCTAGATCCTAGACAAAAGCTAAGACATTTTAGATAATTCAGTAATTAAAAATAGCAATTGGTGATCTAAAATGAATCTGCGTGCAGCAAATTAATATGCGATTATATATTAATACACCGGTTTACGATGGCTCTTCTAAATGATTGTCTCAGTACTCTTCAATAGAAAATATGTTAAAACAACTGTAAAATAGTGTTTACTTCTTACACAGTGTGTTTCTGTACTTGAAGGTGGAACGCTGTGTTGCCTTGGTGACTTTTGGATTTTTTTTTTTTTTTTTTTTTTTTTTGGTCCTTTACATATTTTCTGTCTGGATCTGTCGTGCATGAATGACTGTTCCTAAACTCCAGCATTTATATAAACCTTACATTTTGTAGCATGGTAAATTTTCTTCCATAAGAAAGGTGGACATTTTTAGCTCCATACTGTTTGTGTTCAGTGTTTGTTGGTGAAGGCAATGATGTCTTTTGTATATTACCTGTGTGCTTTATTGGTATTGCCTTTGTTATGATTGGGTTTTAAGAACATACGGGGTTGTATGATGTATTTCTGTAGTTCTGGGATTTTTTTTTTTTTTTGCGGATTTTTTTTTAAGAGTATTATTAGAAACATTATTATGGCTTGGATAACATTTTGAGACTTTTTCAAACAGCACTAACAATTGATAAGCCCTTATTAGCAGTGTAACAGCCTATGCACTTTAGCCTAAATTGTGAAAGGTATTTTCCTGATTTTATATCGATTGCCTTGAATTTTACATTGTAATATGCTAAAACATGCACGTTTACAGGAAATGTGCATGAAGATTGGTCTCTTTTAGACATGATTGCATGCAGTCATGTGTACCGTTGTATTAAGAATCAGGAGTACACTAGTCACTAGTCTGTTCTCCTATCTACAAATGCGTGATATATTTGGGGGGAACTCTAATGACAAATTTATATACAGTTTTTTTGACTGGCTTATCATGTCGGTAATCAGGAAAAACAAAAAATCCCCCACAGAGGTTGCAATAGTAATGCTCCATAGGGCTCAGTGGTGTATCCTGGCATTACCTGTGCCTTTGGTTTGGTTTTTGTTTTTTAAAGAAAAAAAAAATAATCATGTTGCCTTTCTAAAGAGGGGCCTCTTACTACTGCCTTTAGATGGTGAATAATTGTAAAAAAAAAAAATAATAAAAATACAAAAATATGTGTGCACATGCATAAACACACAGGCACTTAGCCAGGCAGCTGACCACCACATTCCTCGTCTTACTGTCAGTGCCTGTGGACGTTATGTAGCGCAGCTTACTGTTCTTTAACCTGTCTTTATGCTGCATCCTTTTCATTGCTTTTCTTGTATAAAATATTTCCAGCACTTTTTTTTTTTTTTTGCTGAACTGAGTGGAAATAAACGCTTCGGGTTAGGATGCGATCCTGCTGGTACGGCTGTGGGAGAGGTCGTCCAGCCTAGAGCATTCGTTGCCGTTGGACGCTCATGCCCTCTACCGAAGCGAATGAGAACTATTAAATGCAGCTTATTATGCAGCACACATTTTATGGTGTGATGGAAAGACTTTTGCATTATCAGGAAGCCAAGGGCTGAACATGCTTCTTCCAGCGCTGCTGTTTCCTTTCGAATTCAGCGTCCCCTCTCCAAATTTCTCCACTATTCCTTCTTCCAAATATGATTTCCTCATTTTCCGTACCTCACACTTTGTATACGTACCTCTTCATAGGTAATTATGATGATTTTGTTCAATTTCAGAATTTGATCTTTTGGGTAAAACCACTTCTGTATTTTCCATGCAGTGAATTCCTAGGACAGAGCATTACATGTTTGTGGTCTAGATGCTTTATGCATTTTTTATTTTTTTTTTAGTCATACATCTTATATAAACTGCTGTGGGGAATAACAATATGCAAAGGGGTTACTATTATCACAACTTTGAATATACAGCTCTCTCACTTTCAGTGAAAGTGGCCTTCTTTAAACTAACATGCCAATTCTAACACGAATGATATCATCAGTTTTACAAAAAGTGCACCTCGATGTTGAAGGTTCAGCACCTTAGTAAAAGATGATGACCATACTTCCTTTTGTTTTGTTCTCTTTATTATATGACTATTATACCATTAAGCACTTTGTGTTAATCTTGTTAACTTCTTTCTTTTTTTGAAAATTGTTGTTAATGTAATGAAACAAAAAGAGCACACACACAACACACTATAAGGGCTTTTTTTAATAAAAAAAAAAATTAAGAAAGGCAACAATCAGAATGTTTTGCGATGCTGCAAAAATGTTTTAACGGAACCTTTGTAATACTTTTTTTGAACCACTGTGATTTGTACAAAATGGAACAAATAAGTAGGGGGAAATGCCGTTTCAGTATTCTAATGTTTAACTGGGCTTTTAATAAACTTCATGTGGTTTATTTGATGTTTGCTTTTTGTACTTTTTTTTTTTTAAATCAAAATGATAAAATGAGATTTAGTAGGAAATGACACTTCTTTTGTAATTGTATATGAAACATGGTAGCAAAGGGACAGTGGTGGCTCAGTCGGTTAAGGCTGTGGGTTACTGGGTTACTGATCGGAAGGTCGGGGGTTCTAGCCCCAGCATCGCCAAGTTGCCACTGTTGAGCCCTTGAGCAAGGCCCTTAACCCTATCTGCTCTAGGGGCGCTGTAAGCTGGCTGACCCTGCGCTCTGACCCCAGTTTCCTAATTGGGATATGCGAAGAAGAAATTTCACTGTGCTGTAAAGTACATGTGACAAATAATTGAATATTATTATTATTCTTTTTCAAAGCATGTTCTATAGTATATAATTAGTTGGTTCATTGACCATAGAAAGAAATAACCATTTGTAAAACTTTATCAAGTTACTTATATTTTTCATATGTAACAATTGAACATGAAATGGAAGGAGTACCATTCGAAAGTTTGGACAGACCTTTTTTTGTTTGGTGATTTATTTTCTACATTCTAGAACAATACTGGAGATTTCTAAACTATGAAATAACACGTGCAATACTGTAATCAAGTAACAACAATGGTGAGTTGTTATTTTAAGACAGGAAGGTCAGCTGTTCTAGAATAGTCCTTGCAAGAACAGTATTGTCAAGTGCATTGGCAAAACCCATCAAGCACCATGATGAAACTGGCTCTCATGAAGGAAGGCAAGACCAAAACTTGACATTGCTGCAGAGGAGAAGTTCATTTAGAGTTACTAGCTTTGTGTAACGACGCGGGTCGCGCGAGGGGCAGAACCGCGCATAAATTGTTCGGAACGGGCAGACGCGCAGGCTGCTACCACGCGGAGTTCTGGACAGGCACAGGTGCGGCCATTTATACACACGGTTGCCAGGCAACGACGCAATCAGTGTGAACGCGCCGCACCTGGCGGCGTGTCTATATTAGGGTCCTGATACCGCGGCACTTCGTGCGATCTTTTTTTTTTTATTTATTTATCTTTTTTAAAGCGCGTGCTCTAAGGTTAAACATAGTGTTGGCAAAAACACACAAACTCTCTCTTTATAAATCCTCGATAAGGGCATAGGCCCTGAGAGGAAATTAGGTTTCGTTTCAGTTTCCAGAGCCCCGTCCGTTCTCGCGTGGACGGCGGAGCTCCGGTTATTTCTTTTGTTTTCTTTTAAGTTCCCTAATTAATAATCGCACGCCAAACGGGAAGGTCTTCCCGTGCGTGTCACAAGCACTCTCACAACTCCTATTTCATTCATTGACACCCCCCTCCTCTTATAATCATCTAAACATCTCGTGGTGCAGCTCTCCATACCGCACTTCATAAATCACCACAGGACCTCCGTTTAGAGCCGTTATGAAGGCTTTACAGAGCATAAGTAGCAGACACCTCTCAATATCGACTGTTCAAAGGAGATTATTGTTTATTTTGGATGCCTTTAGCATTGTTTTACAATCTAAAAGGAAATAAAAATCAATAAAGACCATGGAATTACAAGGTGTGTTCGAACTTTTGACTGGTCCTCCCATTCAGGGTATATGTCTTTCTGTCACTTTCACATTTCCCAGAACAGAGTCCAGATCCACCATAATCCTGACCAAAGACAAAGCATAAATTTACTGAAGATGAAAGACATTTATTTAAAACTTTGAATGGTGTTTTAATTGACACTTTCATATACTGACCAAAAGAGGGAGCCAGAGATCAGTAATTTAATGAACCATGGCAGATAAGAGGCTTATACTGTACATTGACCAGCTACATTAAACTACTCGCATAATATTGTGTAGGTTCACATTGTGTGACCAAAACAGCTCTGACTCATTGACACAATGCTTCCATAAGACCTTTAAATGTGTTGTAAATGTGATGTACAGTATCTGCTGCCTAGATGTTAGCAAGTTCTAGAATACTCCAATAAATAAAAGCATTCAGATTTTCCCTGACCAGAATCCTTGTATAAACTAGGAGATCAGACTGGCCATGTGCAGTAGCCTGTCATCATGTCATTTGTTTACATGCAGTTACTTATCATCCAGTCATATTAGATGAAAGGGCACTACACTTTCAAAACCTATTTTATTCTTTATATTCTTGTATAATGTTCAGACCAAACACGGATAACATTTTCCTGAAAAAAGAACGAAAAGGATGAAAGACCATCCACTTCCAGTCTGGAGTACCACAAGTCTGTATGCTGAACACTTTAAACTACCTGCCCATCACCTACTACAGCATACACACCCATTTCTCTTACACCATCATTAGGGTTTGTAGATGACAACCTTATTATAGAGTTGGTTTCTAGCAATGATGAGCTATCTTGTAATTAAAGGGGGAGTGCAGATCCCACTGACTACCGCCTCATCTTTAACATAAGCAGCAGTAGCATACAGTATCTCCAGCTTCATGCTCCTAATGAAATCTTCTTACTACAGTCGCAGCCCTGACAACACTGCAGAAAATCAGCTGGTTTAAAAACTTGACCTCATATCTCTCTAATCATGTGACCGCAGCATAAGCATAACGTGAAGCAGATGCAGGTCAAGGGCTTCAGCTGATGTTTCTATCACATATCAGAATGTGGTAAATGGGATCTCAGAGACTTGGTGCCAGACAGAGTGGTATGAAAAATCCAATCCAGTGAGCGTTAGTCATATGGTTATACAAGTCAACAAATCGCACAGTAAGAAACTGTTAAAAACAACTCATTATAAATGTATCAATTGACATAATATTAGTGGGAGCCAATCAAATACCACCTGGTTATTCTTGAGCTTTACAAAGCTTATATGAAGAAATTATCCTAAATATAAACAAATTAATTTCTATTTAAACTAAAAACAGACTTTTTATTCAATTGTGCGACACCTCCTTATTCCAAAATAGATAAAACTGTAATGATTTTTTTGATGAATGTTTTTACTTTGTGACAGTAATTAGTATTTACAGGAAGTTAAGCATGGGAGATTTTATGTTCATTTTTGTGACATAGCAACATACTCTCTAAGAAAAAAAAACAATGAATTGTGATTTTCCTGTGGGAATAATAACAATCAAGATAGCAATTAAAAAGGCAGATTATGGGTGGCGTTCAAGTCAAACCGGGACATCTCTTGTGAATGTAGGCATAAAACCGATTCAGCCACAGTGCGGTGACGAGACTCTTGCACCATTCAAATATTTTACTGTGGCTAAACGTTTTAAACGTATGTCTTTCAATGATGTTCCTGGTCAAGGTGGCTTGGAGCCCACTTGGAACATTCAGCAATCCTTAAAAACATCAACAGATAACTTGTTGCCAACTTGCAGAAGAGACCCATCTGTCTTGGAATTGTACTCACAATCATTCAAAACACCACTTGCACATTGCAGGAACTCGGCTGTGAGTTGCCACATCCCCTGTATAGTCTGACATCGTTCAGTGATCAGTGATTATCAAATGTTTTGCCTTTTAAAGGTGGTCCTGAGAAGTTAGTGTTTCAGACGTGGAGCAGGCAGTCTGATCATGGCTATGGCGTTTGGAAAAATCTTTCTACCTTGACGGTATCCGAGCAAGAGTGAAATACTGTGAGAAGTGCATTTTTCTCTCATAGTAACTGCATTCTGGTATTTACTGCACAATGAATTTGAACACGTATTGAAAGGCACAGTGACTACTAATATCTACTATATTTTTCTCTTAGCATAACATACCTCAACCACGTGGTAGAGATGTCTCAATCAGGACATATTGAAAAAGTTCGAAACATTTTTCAATATGTAATAATGACTCAAAATGTGCTCTAACAAAAAGTTAAGCCGAATGTTCTGCTTGTTATTTCTGCATTTTAGGATGTCCCTCTCAATAACACTATGTGGAGTCATGCCTGAAACTCCACCCTTTTAGTTCCTTCCTATGAAATCCCACCTCTAGCTTTCTCTACTAGAGACAATTTTTTGCATCTAAACTCTTGCTTTTTATTTTTACCAAAAATCTGTCACATGGTCTTTAGTGGTCGACCACTGTGTCTGTGTACAGTATCTGCTCAGTTCTTTCCACATTTTAAAGTTTCAAAATCAAGCTTTAGGTCACAAATACATTATTGGAGTCTGTCCTGGAAGACAAATGCTAATACCCATTTCTCATGTTGATGTAGTTTGAATCCCTCTGACTTTTTTTTTTTTAACCAATTCAAAATGGAGCCCTCAAATACAGTTAACCATAATAAGTACAAACCTTATGTTTATTCTGGAAATAAATAATGTTCTCAAAACTCTGCAATGAAAATTATTTTTCATCCATATTGGACTTTGCAACCCAGCCATCCCTTAGATTGTGACTCTCCTGAGATGTCTGGCAGGCTGATCTTCCTGTCTACCGCTTCCACGTCCTTTTCCTCCCAATACAGGCACTCAGAGAGCTGAGTCAGCATACCATGAGTGGTACTTGGCTTGATTAAGGATTCACACTGTGTAGTCCTCAGGCTCTCTCTCTCTCTCTCTCTCTCTCTCTCATTCCCATGACATGGTACTTTCTAGTGAGTTGGATCTGATACTTATTGGAATGGGCCAGAGGCTGAGGTTTTGTCAGTCACATAAATGTGAGACATATGATGGTGGTTGCCATGGCAGGAGTGTGTGATGTGGGACAACACACGCATACATATCTAGCAGAATTTCCAGTAACGGTTTGATGGGGAGACCTGCCACAAATGTTTTAGAATTGACTCTTCAGTTGTAAAATCTGGGTCTGATTGATGTGTCCATATAGATGGGCAGCCGTGTGGGTGTGTGTGTGTGTGTGTGTGTGTGTGTGTGTGGATGATGATGATTACAGCCATAAACTGTATGTCGTCAGCGCTACAGTAGTGATGACTGGTTATACTGAATGTGCCAGTATGTCCTGCTACTAATCAGTCCTGTGCTGTTATTATTAGGTCTACTTGTTGGTAAGGCACAAAACTATTACACATATACCCAATAACACATAATCAATAAAAGATATGTTCAGTAAATTTTTTTACCATTATACTTCGTTAGCTGCGGCTCTTTTTTTAAATGACACAAACCATATAGCTGTCAATCCAGTGTTGTATATTGTCTAATGATCAAGACAAAATTTTGGGAATTGTTGAAAATATACCATGTTGTGACCTTCCACAACCCTAAACAGGTTAAACAATATGGAAAAGGAATGAATGAAAGAATGTGTCTTTTCAATCACTACTGATCATGTTTTATGAACGTATCAGAAAAGAGGGCTTTACTTATAGGTAATGACTGGCATGACGACAGCTGGATTTCTTAACAGTTATAAATATTTGTAAATATGCTTTTAAATATTTCTTTACATGAATTGATTAATTAATTTGCTTATAATGTTGTCTGAGTTTCGAGTACAATTTCATTTACCGCGCTCGAACATTTCACATTCTTACTCATCTTTATTGCCTTTCCTGTTCTGGGTCAAGGGGGCTCTGGAGCCTATCCTAGGGGACAAGTGGTGGGAGGAAACTGAGTCCTTTTTTTTTTACTGTAGTTAAGTACATAATTCATATATCCGTACTTTATTTGAGTAATTTTATTAGAGGATCCATTTTACTTCACTTATTACAGCAAATATCTGTACTTTTAATTAACTACATTTATGTATTACGTTATGTAGTCATGGTATTCGAAGCACTCATTTTGTCACCGGCTGACCGTTATGCGTGATTATATGACATACCTTTCTTTGTAGACGTGCATACTAGTGTAACAGGTGCTTAAAATAAGAATAAGAGAGACATTTTTACTATGTAAAAGGCTACTGGGTGGCACGGTGGCTTAGTGGTTAGCATTGTCGCTTTGAACCTCCAGGGTTCGATTTCTGCCTTGGGTCTGCGTGCATGGAGTTTGTGTGTTTGTGCATTGTGGGTTTCCTCTGGGTGCTCCGGTTTCCTCCCAAAGTCCAAAGACATGCAGATTAGGCTACCTGCCCTGTGATTGATTGTACCCCGACTTGTGCCCTAAGTTTTCTTTGATAGGCTTCAGATCCTCCAGGTGAATGTGTATACAGGATAAAGCGGGGTAGATGATGAGTGAATAAAAGGCCACTGTAAAATTACTTCTGATTATGTAAATTTGAAGGTGTGTATTTCCGTAATTTTACTCAAGTACACAAATATAGAGGACGTCTACTTTTACTTAAGTAATATTTACCCTAGGTGATCTATTCCTTTCTTCAAGTATTTGTGATTTTGTATACTTTGCCCACCTCTGCATGGGAGTCAGGGCACTCGGCAGGTTACACCCTGGACCGGGTGCCAATCTATCGCAGTGCTAAACATCATTAGTGTCATATAAATTCATTACTTTTTCTCTACTAATTCTCAAAAACCTCTAAACCACAATTGTAATCAATAGTTACTGCAGTTAATGCATTCCTTCACACTGAGCTCATTCCTTCCCCGTAGTTAAAGTAACTGTGTTCGTACTTCAGAGAACTTTGTGGAAGGCCGAAGCTCTGTCGTGTTAACATCCAAACAATTTCAGCAATTTTCACATTTCAGTGTGTCACAGTCTTGAAGTCTAAAGAACCAAGATTTCCTGTTACACTGGGACTGACTTCTGTAAACAAGTATTCTGGCTAATTAAAAGCAGCAAATAAATCTGCAATTCCTTCAAGTTGTTTCATCCTAAAAGTCTCAGAAGCTGCCCGGCATTATTCAGCTGGCTGTAGGAGGACTCATTTGCTTGGGGAATTTAACAACTTCTTAATTATTTTTTATGTGTTAAGGGCTGTACACAAGAGAGAAGCTCTCCCAACTAGAGCTATAATTCTCCCAAATTGTTATCCCATAAATATGCCATGCCAAGTCCAAGCACATTTTACACACTTACTGGTTTTAGTGCAAGCCTTACAAATTCCTGACAACTATGACATACCTTACAGCAAGAGGAGGAACAGGAATTCACCTCCTCCTTACTGGCAAAATAATGAGTTCACCTATCTTTAGTTATACGTAACATGCACATTATTCTAAATCTAATAATGATTTTAGATGATATACAGTATTTTATAATTATATACAGCATAAATATTTCACATTTAACAAAATATTATTTTGGACGGTTGGGCATAGTTAAACAACTCAATAAAATAAGTCTTCTCCAGAACATCCCAGAGACTTTTACTGGTGTTTAGTGAAAATTATTCCGCATGTTCCCAGTACAGTATATGGTCATGCAGTACATTCAGGTCATCAGCTGACTTAAGTTTATTGCCATGTAATGTTGCTGAGCCTAGATCTGACCAACTAAAGCAACCCCAGCTCATAACACTGCCTCCAGAGACTTGTACAATGGGCACTAAGCATGATGGGTGCATGTAGTTAGCACTGTCGCTGTGCACCTTCAGGGTCCGGGTTCGATTTCCGGCCAGGCTCGATTCCAGTCTCTTTGTGCATGGAGTTTGCATGATCTCCCCATGCTTGGTGGGTTTCCTCCCACAGTCCAAAGATATATGCAGGTTAGGCAAATTAGCATTCCCCCAAAAAATTGCCCGTAGTGTGTGAATGGGTGTGTGAATGGGTGTATATGTGTGTGCCCTGTGATGGAATGGCATCCTGTCCAGGGTGTACCCTGCCTCGTGCCCTAAGCCTCCTGAGGTAGGCTCCAGGTCCCTGCGACCCTGAATACAGGAAGAAGCGGTATAGAAGACGAGTGAGAGTGAGTGGACATCGCATTGTGTGTACAATATGGTAATGCTGTAATTTTTGCTATTAAACATACAGTAGCTATGAATTCTGCCATCAATTTTTTTCTGAAGCATCTTAACCAAGCATTCAAGTAATTTACAATCAGGGTATCACGGTGAAGCTGACAGTTCAGCACTATATTTCCAGGTTTTAACAAATCATGACCCAATGTTAGTGATTTCTGCAACCTCCTTAGTTGTGTTTTTTGCTTGATGCAGGCCAATATTTCAACCATTTGGAAACAGTAACATCTACTATATTCCACAAGCATGGGATATGTCTTCTGAAGTGGTTGTTTAAGAAATGAAAAGATTTTCTCCGTATTAGTTATTGTTAACAGACTTGTTGCCAGCTGAAACATATTAATCACTGCAGTAATTATCCAGTCATAGGTTCTTAAGTATTTGCTTATTTAAATCCAAACAGCGCCTTTTTTTCCTTCTAAGCCGGGCTGTGTTTAAACATCAGAAAACCAAGACACTTTCTCATATACTCCACACTTAACAAGCTATTAAAGTCAACCAGGCATGCAGTGCAGTCATGCAATCACATCCCTTTCTCAATCGATTATCATTGTTATTTATTTTTTTTCATTATCACAGCTTTTTAACACTCTGCAGAGCATCAGCAGTCTTAATCTCCCACCCAGCGAGGAAAAATAACACTTTCCTTGTTATTCCCTTCCTATCCTCTAGTGTGATGAAGTAAGCTGTTGGAAAAGAAAGCAATACTGCATGCACAAGCATGCCTCGGTGTGTGATTTAAACACAAACCTGCCAGAAGTCTACGAACCATATGGTCAAATGAATATTGCAATTTTTTTTGTAATATATGATGAACATGTTTTTAAATTAGTGCTGGTGCTCTGATAAGTAATGGTGCTTTGTCCATCACTTCCTTGTCCAAATTGTGTTTCAAATGCATGGTTTCATGAACCATTTCTACACTTTGTGCAGGAACTCACTGCAGCCTGCATGCTTTGGGGAAATTTTGTCTGTATGCACTGCTTTGCATGACATGAGAACAAGACAGGATCATTTGATCCGCATAGGAAGCTTTGTTTATAGAGGCATCATTTGTGAAAAAGAAAGCTGATGGATAAGTAATGCAGTATAGTTCAAACACATCAAAGAAACTCGGCTCTGTTGCGTTGGCCTTGGAAAGGAAATCATCCCAGTCATTTGTACTTGAGAATGGTGGCATTAAACTTGTGCTCAGGGCTCCTTACAGATGAGATAAAGCATTCCTACCATAGTTGGGAAGTGTTTCAGATGAAGAACTTTAGAAGGTTTGAGACGTATGGCATTTCATATGGATAGGGAGCACCAGAAGAGCGAAAGGAAAACATTATCGCCGAAGAGAGGGAAATAACGAACGCTGACCTTTGGCCTGGTGTGCATATCTCTGTGGCGCTGAACTTTGACCCATCTGTCAGGTTTGAAAACAATGAAACATGGTTGTCAGAGGATGTTTATTGACCTTAGAGTAGCATATTAAAGAAAAGCAGCATGCTGAATTTATCATCACGCCTTCCCTTTTTATAGACATTAGATATTTGAGTGTTATTTGGAGACCCAGGGTCCGGGTTTAATTCCCGCTTGGAGTCTGTCTTGGACTTCCCTTTCCTCCCGCAGCCTAACATGCAGATTAGGCTAATTGGTGTTCCCAAATTGCTCGTAGTGTGTGAATGAGTGTGTGTGTGTTTGCCCTGTGATGGATTGGCACCCTGTCCAGGGTGTACCCCGCTGGGTACCCTATCGCTGATCTGTGACTAATTTGACATACTGTATGGTGTGTGTTAGAACGGAATTTAGAGGTGTCTTGGTTGTCACTAACAGTGAGTTTGTAGCAACTTTTTGTAGCTATTTATAACTGTTAGTATGATTCAAGTGATTTTTCCTTTTTCACAATTATGAGTATTCATTCAATATACAGTATGCTTCCACGATTCATTTATCAATAGTTATGCATCTCTTTAATCGCTATGCAAGGAACCCAGAAAATAATTATATGATAAAACCATTCAAACAACAGACAGCAACAATAAAAACAACTGAGTCCCAGGATGATGGTTATCATACTGTGAACAGAACGAAATTGGTATTTTCCAGTAATTATAGTGGAAAAATCTAACATTGCAATCAAACATTCTTTGCAGCGGCGTCACAAAATCTTGCTGTCAAAGAAAACAAACATTTGCAATTATTCCAAACAGTCTTAAAAGAGGAAATTCCAAGGAATCAGTGAAGCTAGGCATAACACCAGTACTGAGCAAAACTGTTTATAGAGATCGTTGCACAAAGCTAATGACAGGAAGTTATGGGGATGATTCTGGAGTTTTAACATCCTGAGCTCATCTCTGATTTACACACAGTAGTTTGGATAGAGGACAAAGCCCTAGTGTATGCCCACACTTTATATGTTTCACTGCAGAGACCTTTAGGTGGGCAATTTTGTATTTCAGGAATCTGGGCACAATACTGCACAATGATGTGGTGTTAGATGTGCAAAGTATTGTTCTGGTTCTCATTCACTGCTGGAAAACAAATCAGTTTTACAAATTATCATTTGTAATACTGGCATCTGAAAATAAATATACTCTAATGTTGACTGAGAGGTGTGGTGCTGAGATTTTGCACAAAATGTGTGAAGCGATTTGTTTCAGTATATTCAATTTCATGCAAATCTCTGCATATTGAATAAATATAAAGTAACTAAATCATAATTATGGCAGGCATGGTGGCACAGTGATCTTGATGGTTCGATTTCAACCTCGGGTCTGTGTGTGGAGTTTGTATGTTCTTGGTGTGAGTTTGTGTCCATATGTGCCCTGTGATATACTGTAGATTGGCATCCTGTCCAGGGTGTACCCCAGCTCATGCCCCGAGGCCTGAATTCCGAGACCCTGTACAGAATAAACCATATAAAGAATGAGAATAAAGCAGTTATCACACTTGAATGTGTTGCGTAGATTAAGTGTGTAATGCAATGACATGACATCATCTGTATCTATTTATTATTTAAATCATACTAAATTGTAATATACAGTACAAGTCAAAACACGAGATTGGTTTTATTTTCTATATTCTAGAACAATAAAAAAAAAACACAAATCATGAATCAACTTCTCTAAAATAAAGGCAAAATTTCCAAAATTCTAAATTAAGTACATTTAAAAAACATAATTTATTTCAGCAATATTTACATATCATTGCGTAAAAGCTGCACAAATCTGAAAAAGCATTTTATTTCAGCATACATCTGTACTTCTGTCACATTTGATGAATTACCTCCTATGAACAAGTGCTCTCCAAATTCTTTTACTCCGTAACCCCTTAAGCTCACAGGATACATCTGCAGGTCCAGACCTACATTCTTGACTGCCATACATGCTTCTTCTTTTCGCTAATAATTAATAATAACTTGGGACGTCATTTACATTTCATTATTTTCGTAAGGATATTATATGAATTAAAAGAGGGCAGAACATAGAGCTGGGATATGAGGTCTGTCCAAAAAAAGTTCAACCATTGTTAAAATCACAAGAATGGTTTGCGTGACATTGAAGCAACCTGGAAGCCTGGGAGAGTGGACTGGAATGCAGATGCGTGAACAATGACGAGTTCACTGTACCAGTCAATGGGGCGCTAGACGTTGTTCAGTGAGCGTGTGGTGAATGAGGCTGAGCGAGAAGAGCAATAATTCTGCATGAAATTTTAAGTTAAGCTTGGACATCCTTCCATGGAAACTATTTGGATGACTTTCGGAGAAGGCTTTCGGGGACGATAAAAAATAAAAGTACAGCACAAATTCTGCAAAGAATGCAGGTCGAGAATCTGTTGAAAGTGATCTATGCTCTGAACAAGGCCTGAACAAGCAGAACATCAACATGCAGAGAATGTTGAACACATATGGGCTGTAATCAACAAAGATTGCCGACTGACAGTGTGAGAACTAAAAGCATAATTAGGAGTTTATTACATGCAATCCAGTCATTAAATGGCTAGATACTTTCCAGACTGGCCTCGTATTCCTCCTGGGTTTTTTTGTATGTATTGTAATTCACTTTGAGCATGGAATGTCAACACTTGTCTGAAAAAAAAGCTCTTCTCTTTAAATAATAATAATAATAATCATAATAAATTAATATTTGGGGCATGGCATCACGAGAGCATGCTGTGGTGTCTGGCCCTTGGACATCCATGGGAGATCATATGGGTGGTTTGGGTTCCAGGGTGGAGCCATGGATTGGATTTGTTGATCTGGCGTATCCCATGGGTGCTTGATTGGCTTGGGATGTGTGGAATTTGGAGGCCGGGTCAGTGGCCTTGGGCTCTTTGCATGCTGGGCCCTGTGCTGAGTCGGCTGTGGTAGAATTGATGTTCTGGTGCTTTTCTACTGTATCATGGCCAGCATTGACTTTTTCGGTCATTTGTACTGCATTAGCTTTTCTGTGGGATTTGACCAGACATGCTGGCCTTTGGTCCCCACGGCTATAGATCAGCATTGGGTGCTCATGATCCTGTTACCAGTTTACTGGTGTATAGTTGGTGATACATTTTTTTCACTTCATCTATCAGTGGTCAGTGTCTGATCTGTGCATGTCTCTACAGATATACCAGATATATCATGAAAAATGTATATTAGCAGTATATACTGTGGTATAGTAAATACACAATGTATAATGTGTAATATACATAAAGTAACACTACATGACATGGTATTAGACATATTTTTAATATACTGTATTTAACCATACTAATTGATATGTATTTATGTTTAGAGCATGGTAGTGGATGTTACAGCTATAGTATATCATTTAGGCATTTTGGAGTTTTTAATGAAGTCAATTAAGCCAATGAAGCCAATTTCTGACTTTTTAATGAAGAAAAGGAAAGATAAATTTATTAAATTGTTTGGCAGGAAGTCTTTTCAAAGTGGTCAGTTTAGAAATCTGTCTGTTTATAATCAATAGCCTAGGAAGGTCTTTTCATTTATGTTCTTGCAGTTCCCTACGTAGCAATATAGTGACAATAAGTTGCACTTAGTCTTTAACTGATGTGACCCCATTGCATTGTTTGCTCACTGCCTCCGTGGTCCAGCTATAAAGATTTGTGCAAATGCACCTATTGAGTAACAAAGCAAGACACTTTTGAACATCATCGAAAAAACAGACAGGATGTTTGTCACACCTGAAATAAAGAAACCACAGTTTTTAAACTCGTTATAATCTAATACCCACCAAACTAGAGGGGGGTAAAAAAAAAAAAAAAAAAAAGCATTATTCACAATGTGGCCTCTATAAAAGTGTGTTTTGCATGGAATGAGTCAGTCTGATTATCCTGTAAAAGTTTCAGCCATAGCAAAAATTACTTTGAATATGCCATAGCTAGTTTGAAAATGCTGTTGGGGAAAAATCCTGCCGTTTACAGGTTTCTATGTAACTATAGTTTTTATATTATGGGATCAGAGTAATAGATTTTTTTTGCCAATTTGTTGAGTCAAGTTAATGAATGTTAATAATGCATACGTTACAGTAATCATTACTTATTTATTGTCCAGGGGCAAAGTGGCACAGCAGGCATTGTTGCCAACTCACAGCTCCAGGATTATTGTCTATGCAGAGTTCTTGTCTGTGAGGTTTTCCTCCATTTTCATGGCTTTACTCCCACCTTCCAAAAACATTCCAGTAGGTTGACTGGCTAAGCTAAATTATCCCTAAATTTGTGAATGTGTGCTTGGATGTTGCAATGTGATGAATAGCACAAAGTGGGGTAAATCCAGACTGGGATAAACCAGTCACTTAAGAAAAATTCAATTTTGGCTTTTATTTTATTATTACTTATTTAGGAACATAATGCAAAATGTCACAATCATATCACTCACAACAATCCTGAGTTTTCTGAATGTAAAACTCTCTCCATGTGCATAAAAAAAATGTTGTTCAATGTTATTGATATGACTGCACCAATGTTGAAAACTGACTGCCTTATATTGTCCACAGTAACAGTAGTATTCAACTGGTTTGAGCAGTTTGAACAGAAAAGAGTGGTTAAAACATTTTTGCTTTTTTTCCCTTCCATTTGACTGGTAGGGGTAAAATCTTCAGCTCCTCAAATATCAACTGTAAGAGCTAACCTTGACATTGACATCATAACATTGCCCATATTCAACTGGTAACCTTGTCTTGCCACACGTTAACCAGCAGGATGAATCATTTTGGTTGGAAATTACCATTGAGTTTGTTGGATGGAGAACATTGCTGGAGTTTGTGGAAATTCTGACATCATGGTTATGTTGTTCCACCCTTACTGCTGCCCTGAACAGTTCAGAACGAGGACAATTAAGATCCTACCTCTACCTTTTGAATATAAAAAATTCCTAACACCCCACAGGAAATACTGCAGGATGTTTTCAGAACTAGTGACCTAATGAAGATATCTTCAGGTACCATATATTCACTAAATATGGTGCAAGGGGAGCTCAGAGGTTAAGGTGTTGCACCACTGATTGGAAGGTTCCAGGTTCAAACCCGAGCGACTGTTGGTCCCTTGAGCAAGGCCCTCACCTGCTCAGATGTATAGAGAGATTAAAAAATAAAAATAAAAGTCACTCTGATTAAGGGGTTCTGCTAAATGTTAACAAGTGATCTCTCTAATTCTTTATACAAAAGCCTTCTTAAAGGCAACCTGTATGCCTATTAAGGAGCCTTGAGTTTCAAAGACCTTCTAGGGACAACCTGAGGGATGATATGCATGCCCACTGCTCTTTTTTAGTTATCACCCAAATCCTAGCATTAAATCTCGAAGTTAAAGTTTTAAATGTGTGAAGCGATTTGTTTTTTTCAATAAAGGAATTAAAGTTCCTCGTCTGCCATCTTCAGGAGCCATATATTCACTAAAAACAGGGCAGCGTTAGCTTGTGGTTAATGTAATGGGCTAGTGATTAAAAGGTCACTAGTTCAAACCGCAGCACCACCAAGTTGCCACTTATGGCCCCATGAGCAAGGCCCTCAACTGCTCAGGTTTATAATGAGAGAAAATATAAGTTGCTCTGGATAGGGCATCTGCCAAATGTTGTAAATGTGAAAATGTTAACATCCCAAACCTCAAGACAAATTTCACTAATGCTTTATTATACAAAAGTCTTCTTAAAGGCAACCTAAGGACCTCATAAAGACCCTTGAGTGGACAACCTGTTATCAACCAAATACTAGTACCTATGCTCCAGCAAGTTTCTTGTCCATCCATCTATCTAGGAACCTCTGTAGTCCAGCTAGGGACCGTGGAGGCCAATGTTGACCGTTGTATTTATTCCCATTTTTATGACCTCCTGTCAACATTCACAATGTTTGGGGAGGCCAGTTAGCCTGATCTGCATGTCTTTGTCCGGCAGTTGAACCCGGACCTAACCAGTAAGCCACTGGGCCGCCAAGCTCCTTATCCACCAGATAGATAGATAGATAGATAGATAGATAGATAGATAGATAGATAGATATGCTGTATTGATCCAGAAGAAAATTCCAGATTATTATTAATTTCCACCCTAAATTATTCATTCTGCTGAATAATCTGTGCAGTGATAAGAACTATATTGTGTTGACCGGCAGTTTTAAATCATATACACGTTGCATGCTTGAATTCCTCGGTTTAGGGCTGTTACGCGGTTTGGGACACAACCTCAGCTTAGAGTCGCTTCATATGTCAAAAAGCTGCCGCGGGCGGGGCTGGTGCGCGGGCGGGGCTGGTGGGCTGGTGGGCGGTACCACAGGGCGGGGCTTCTGCGCCTTTGAACGGCCGCCTCTTTCCAAACGTCCCCAACCCCTTGCCACCTTAGGACTGATGCAGTCCAGTTCAACTCCCTGACATTTCGGCAGATCAGTCCGCGAATGCCTGTGGATCTGTAGGCTAGACTGGATAGCTAGGACTTGTTGTACAAGGAAAAAAGAGACAAGGAGCTTCAGGATGCAAGCGATAAACTTGGACACGTTCAGCTTGTCTCTGCTCACCGCCAAAGAGGACATCCTGAACTGCCGCGCATCCACAGACTGGTACGGAGAAACCCTGGTGTATCCACACCTTCACCCTCACACCGTCCCGATAAAGATTTATAGATACATAATAATAAAAAAAATGTATTGTGTAGTTGAGCGCGTAGTGTCTGATCACAGCGTTAGTTGTTTCCTGCGCAGTTACTTTTTCCTTCTTCACTTCTTCCTCTGCGCTGCGCTCTAACAGACTGGTGAAGAGTTATAGATTTTTATATTTTTCGAAAATGTTTGCACGCAAAACGACGTCAAATACGCTTGGTCAGGCAACACTGGTTTAGAGATGTGTGTGTGTGTGTGTGTGTAGTCATTCGTGGTCAGACAGAAAGGACTGGTATGATTTCTAGAAATAAAGTTGCATATGAGCGTTAGTTATTGCAGTGTTACATTGTAACTTCTAAAAAGATATAGTTTTTTTTTTTTTTTTTTTTTAGAAATCTGAGCACAAAGCAAATCTGGACTGATTATCTGTCCCCAGGGACTGGATTGGGCAAACACTGCATTACATGCTCCAGCTCCAGGAACTATTTATTGCTATATAAATCACATTCTTGTTTCATTCCTTGAGTTTTTTTTTTTTTTTTAAGAAAGAGAGAGAAAGATATACTTGTTTATGTGTGCACATCTGATACATAAGCGTGTCAAAACAGCACAAAAAAACAAACAGAAGCACATTGCACATCTTTGTGTGGTCGTCCTGATTCGCATGTTCAAGTCATTATGCACAATTTGGATGCTGCTGCTTTGTGTTTATGCTGGTTAGCTTAAATCATGCACACTGCCCTCTTTATCTTTCATGTCTCCCATGACCAGTTATTTAACTTTCGTACGCTGTTATCATACCTAATTATGGGTCCCACAGTGTCGCACAGATTTCAATAAGAAACCCGGCCCTTGATGGGAGAATGTGATACATGATGATTTTTTTTTTTTAAACAATGCTCAGAATGCGTTATCATAAAAATTAAAAGAGTATATAAAGTTATTTCTGATTTCAATAAGTAACCAGCATACTTTCCTGATATGCATCTGCTTGCACTTTAACCATGTTTCCTAATTAATGTCAAAATCAAATACCTCAGTCACATTTCTTAATCGAGCCTGTAAGAGGGAAAATGTAGAATCATTGTCCATACTCTATTTGTGGCGTTCAAATCGGTCTGCAGCAGTTCTGCCAACTCTGTTCAAAAGTCACTTGAAGTCACCAGGGGATGTAATAGACTAAATTGCCTATTCACTGACTTGTCTTGAGTAGATCGGAAGGCCCAAGTTTGATTCCCAGCCAATGCCCAAACCCCAGCTACTGGATGCAGTGCTGGTCCCAAGCCCGGATAAAACACGAGTGTTGTGTTAGGAAGAGCATAAATCCTGTGCCAAGTTGTGTGAGGATAGGATGGTCAGCTGTGGTGACCCCTTGATGGGAGCAGCCAACAAGAACAGCACAACAGAATTGTCTTGAGTATTTGCATATCAATAATTTTTTTGAGACATTCCTTTGAATGCATTGTCAGAATAGAAATTAAGAGTTATTTCTGATAAAGAGAAGTCTGTTTTTTGGTCATGGCACCACAATCTAACTATTTACTTATTTACAAGTCTATCAGGAGTGCAGACAAAGAAACAGTGTAAGGAAAAGAAGTACATGGGTGGCACAAAGAAGAGATCAGTGACTGGTTATTGCAAAACATTTGGTGATTAATGATTGGCCATGGTAAAACAATGCTGATTAGTGATTGATCATTGGGACTGTAGGCCAGCGCAAACGCAACTCAGTCACTGGTGCTGACTCAACTGACTCTGCTTTCTCAACTTGTTTAACCAGCAGTTGTGATATGAACTGGTGTTATGTATCGAAATGAAGTCTCTAAGTCTATATATAAACCCAAAGACATTTCATGACATGCAAAGGTTTTTGTTACTCAGACAATGCATGCCATTTGTAGGGTCATTCCATGCTGAAGTGTTAAAGGTTTTATCTCAAACAGGGAACAGTCAGTTACTTTCCCCCCAAGATTTTTTGCACTGGTTTACTGGTGAAAAAAAATAAATGATTTATAGTCCTACTATAAGTTTGTCAGCCAGAAGAGGTTCCCTTTAGAGTCTGGCCCATCTCAAGATTTCTTGAGGGGGGGGGGGGGGTGTCTGTAAATGTAAGTGAAGCCTAAGGACAAAACACTGATCTTTATGCATTTATAGAAATGAACACACATTTAAGCCAATTTAAATAACATAATTCTAAATTTACTTCAAAACTAGCAGGAAACAACATCCACCCTCTAGTCCTTAGTTATACAGTATATTCATTTATCAGCTTCTCTTTTCATAGGCATCTAAACAAAATGAACAAAACACTGAAAGAAATGAACTTTACCTCACTTTACCTCATTTTAGCTAGCGTTTGCATGGTAATTATCATATTCTTTCACTACAATAGGGTAATCTTGCCAATTAAAACACACACTTTCCTCCTGTTCCCATAGCAACCCAAACATTTATAACATGACCAGGTTTACACAATTCCCCTAATTAATGTTCTTTAGATGGGGAATGAGGAGGTGATTTTTTTTTTTTTGATTTGTTTTAAGATCCATAGTTAGTGTTAAATGCTATTAAAATAAATCAAGATTAACTTGAATCTCATTTTTAAAACAAATTTGAGAATGTTCTAGGATTCTAGGATGTAGCAGGCCCTACCTCCTTCTAAAAGTACTTAGAGGTCTTTGACATTCACAGAACATTCAACATTAGTTAATTATCTGGTATAGTATATTGATTCTAGAGCTAATTGACTTTTTAGTATTAGTATACCTGTGCATGTGTCCTGTATTACTGTGTCTCATACTAAATTACCAACTACTCATTAATAAATCAGGTAAAGTGAATGGATCAAGTGGCAGTAGGCATTTTATTATGCCATCAGCGTTCTAACAGGCATGGTTCCTACAGATTTGCCATTACCCAAGTCAATCCAAAAGATCCAGGCAGTTCTCAGTCTGTTTTTTTCCACAAGGTTAATCTCCCTGGAAACATGGAGGCAAACAGACAGGAGAGCTTGAAACTGCTTGAGTCTATCAGGCCCATTCATGTGTTTCTGCCATCCAGTGGAAACTTGAACAGTCATGGTCTGGGGTTTTTTTTGTTGTTGTTTTTTTACAGCACTTCTGACAGTCACCTTGAGGTCCAGGATCGCTGAAACGAGACTAAACGCTCCATGATCGGGATGTAAAAACATTTTGCCGATAGTGTATGCTCTGAATAGATTCTGAGCATGCCATAAACTCAGTTTTATTTAGATTTTTTATTACATAGTTGACATTTTTGGTGGCTTTTCACTTACGTTAAAGCTTCCAGAAGGGAACATTTTCCAAAAATTTTAGATTTTTTAAGGCTGTTAAGAAGAAAATTTTATCCTGAAACCTACAAAATAAGCACGTTTCACTTTTAGAATAAGTTCCAAATCGAGGCTTTTCAGAAATCAAAAAACGCTTCCAATAAATTACCCAATAAACCCACTAAGACCTTTTTTCCCCTAGTGTGAGTGTTACTAATTACGTGTGGCATTTGTTGGGTGCACTGGAAACTTTTATTTCAGCACACAGTACGTGTTGAGCTGCATGTCCAGCACTAAAGCTTGGATTTTCTGCCCTTTATATCCTGGGAATAATGTCATTACATGAAGGCATCGATTATGGACATACCCTTTCGGCTTGCTGACGCGTCTCTATTCTTTCCACTCTTAAGAATCCTGCCAGGGCTAAATTTAGTTCTTGTGGTGCTGAACAATCAGATTTGCTTATTGCAATGCTCGATTAAACTACTTGCTCCACGGCTGTTTTCCTCCTGCATCAACCAAAGAAATGGCTCTCAGTAAGTCCTTATGTTCTTATTTGGTTACAAACGCGCCTCTGTCAGCTGTGTTTAGTATCATGGGAAGGTATTGACTAGAATCATCGTAGTTTAACACAATACTGCTGGAGATAACGAGGCTTTTCCTGCATCTGGTGGGGAATAGATGAGTGCAAATAACTGGGAGTTTGGCAAGCTCTGCATTTTTTTCTTCTTAGATCAACAGTTTGCTATGCGTCTCAGTTTCAAGGGTGTTTATTTCCAAAAGCGAATCACGACTGATCAGTGTAAAAACACTAGAGTCTGGTGTAATCGGCACCAAAAGTGCAACTGGAACCTGCCTTATCAGTGTTATCGACTAGATCAGTTTCCCTCAGGTGTGAATTTTGTCAGTCAGGTTTGAAGCAATCAGGGTTAATGCTTGAGTCGCTAACTTGAATGGCGTTATCTAGAAACTGTCAACCTAATTTTATTATTTTTTTAACTATCAAGGTTGTAGTCGAAATAAAAGTTGACGACTGTTGCACTTTTTCACCGTGTGCTATTTCTGATATTATATATGCCGCACAGCTCACCCATTCATCCAACCTTTTCCTTCATTTACCCATTCTGTAATGGTCTTGTCAACCACTAAGAGATTAAAATATCTTTCAGTCACCACATTAGCGCCATGACGCTTCAAGCTCCTGCAATGGAAATGTTAAGGTTTAATAATCTAATTTCACACAACAATAGCATGTAATATTTGTTCGCGTATCTGAAAGTAAAAAAAAAGTTAGTTTTTCAGTATTCTTATTTGCTGACTAATCCAAGCTCATGAAAATAACAAAGCTTGATTTCAGTCTGGCTCACATTTTGGTCACTTTATCTGCCAGAGCTAATGCTGGATCCGAGCCTAATGCACGAGGAAGACGTAATCTTCCCGAGTTTCCTCTAATGACACATTAACAGGAAATATTTTTGTTGACCCTAAAATATATCTTACAACAACATCTTTATAAAAGTTTAGATAACAGGGTCATTACAAACTTTTTTTGGTAATATCTTGAAATATTCCAAGCAGCTTTGTTAAATTATAAGGAGGACAGATTGACATATGGTGGGCGATTTTCTTCTCCTCGACTTTGTTGACATCGTTAGGATGACGGGGTGTGTTAGCCTGATGGACCTAGCAGTTGTGTGTTAAACCAAATTTGCCATGCTTACTAGAATAGAGGAACTGAACTGGAGCCAGCTTATAGGGTCACACACAATCCTGTGCTTCATACACTTCCATACACAGGCTTGTGACAATATTGTGACAAAATTATTATTATTTTTTTTTCACTCTAGGCCGTTCTCATGAACAAATTTGCACTGGCCATATTTCAGCAACCGTACATGATACAGTATTAAACTTGGTATCAAAAGGGAGTGCAATACATCAGGAAACTGATGGAATGCATATCTAAAATCACCCAAATTTTATTTCACCGGTCACAAATCACCAAGTGGCTTTGTACTTTCCTCCGTGCAGAACATTTTAAATTCCTTTATATTCTTAGGTTTGCATATGTAGCTTTCCTTTGTTAATTCACTAATACAGTATATCACAAGAACTGTACATGCCAGTCTCTGCTCAGACAGTAGTATGTATTTTAGTTTTTAGTGTGTGTGTGTGTGTATGTTTAAGACATTTTCCTTATTCTGATAAAAATAATAATAAAATAAATGAACCTCATGAGATGATAAAGTATATATACTTACTGCTAAACACAAGAACAGAAGAAAATGTAACGGTTTGACGCATGCGCATTAAGGAGACAACAAGAGCATCAAAATGAGCCAATCAGAAAAAAAGGCTGTATCACATTCAGTTACTGATTGGCTGGAATTGAGAGCGCATAATTGAGTTGTAATATTGTTTGCATGCCAATATTGGAACGTCATAAATGAATGCTAAATGAGAAGTAATTGAGGTGTATGATATAATCGTTCCCTAATCTCTGGCCTGATTGGTGAATTAATAGTTTTTTCTTATACACTGTGTACTGTAAGTGTGACTGATCTGAATGCAGGGAAACAGGTGCAAGGAAATCGCCGTCATTCAAAAATGAGATTGTGTGAATGCATGAATCAAGATTGTCATTTTAGCCCTGCTACAGGTTTTAAATAAGGTTTGAATTCATAGTCATTGACAAAACAATGATTATTCAACAAACACTTACGTATGTGTTGGTTTGAATGTGAATGTGTGTGGATTCGGAACTTTAACCTCCTGGCACAAAAAACATTAATTAATAATTTAACAGGATATTTTTTTTTATCATATTCAGCTCCAATTTCTTATCAAACATGCCAAGAGTTATTTATGCCAGAACAAATCCTTAATTTTAGGCTTTTCATCAAGATGACAAGATTATATCTTTAGTGAGGCTGGATGCAGTTGCTGTTGCTTTCAGGAAAGTCCTCTTTCATGCAGTGCTTTTGAACAGCAATGGGGTTTTTAAGCAATGATATCGAAACTTAACCGCAAGACTTGACAAGTGAACCTGTGCGATTCTGAATTCATAATCTTTGGGTTGTTTTTCGGCTCCTTCAGCATCCTCCTGCAACAAACCAATACGGAGAAACGCTTGAAGCACCAACACACACGAGTAGGTGACGGTGCAGTCTTCTAGTATTTCGTTCTGCCCCCACAGTTTCCTTCATTGGTCAGTGCTACAATTGATTACTGTGATGGTTGTGCGCCTACACTTTTCTCTGTGGAGCTGGAAACACTTCAGGACAGTGGAAAAATGTTTATGCGGCTCTGCGAAGGTGTATGAACAGAGGCGTGATCCTCAGAGAATGGCGCATGCTGTGTGCTGGGCCACAATGACCCCTGCAGACGGGTTGTGTTCATCCGGCTCAGCTCACTTATTCAGAAGGGCGCATCATAGACCTAAATTAAGTACCGCTTAACTTCTTTTAGTTGATGTTGCATCATCATTACAAGTGCACAATCTTTCTGCTTGAAAATAATGAATTGTCATCAGTGTCTAAATATCTTTTTGACCAATTAGCTCTCGGTCACAGGTCTTGAATAGCAGGATGCAAGTGTCGGTTACACCATGATAACAGGTTAATAAATTCCATCCGCCCCCTCCGAACAGAGCAGTGTGTATTTGTGGGGTTGTTAACAATCATGCTTTTGATATCTGCCTCTCAGCCTATTGTCAGGAGGCACCATGCTGTGCTCAAATTTCCTCTCGACTGCTTTGAACTGGTGTGTGAGTTTGGTCACAGTGGCCAGTGTTTGCTGTCGTGTAAAAGCTCTTAAAAGCAGCAGGGTTTGACGTATTTATATTAGTTCTTTTTGTTTTCTATCCTGACAGAAAGAGAGAGAGAATCAAAATTTGTTTAAACCTAGAACATCTTGAAAGAGGTGTGTGTCAGGTTGTTGCTTCTCAAAGCCAACAGAAGTTAAGCGAAACATTCCGGAGACGGGCCGGATAAAGAAAAACAACAATGTCAAGAAACATCCTTGAGCATTCAAAGGGTGAGCCATTGAGCATCCACTGACCTTGCACAACCTGACGTCAGGGGATGTCTCAGCTCATGTATCCTGAAAGTGATTTGGCTCCAAGCCTGGTGCTTTTCAAAGCTCAGTTTACTTCATGTTAAAGCCAAGTACTCTAACTGCTGTGGGGAATAGTAGAGAAAACTATTAAATATACCACTACTTACAGTATTAGTGTAAGTGTTAGAATGGCTGCAGGAAAACTCATACAGAGAAGATCGGATATGGACGCGTAGTTAAACCTCTCAAACCTGCAGGTGTCCATGAACACCTTCTGTTAATACACTTCAGTTGATGTCCCTAAACACACTAATGATTGTTGTCAAACTGCAGTGAAGTGATGAGATGATTTATGGAGATCTCAGGCTTGCTAAAACTTGGAAGCACTTGCCTGGTTTTTTACTTCTGTGAGCGAGTGCCAAAGTAACTGTAGACTGCCTGTAAATCATTGTTCCACATTATCATTAAGATAATAATTAATGAAACTTTAATTACAACAGGATGCACTCTTTATTGTCTGCTCTGCTTCAACTTAATGAAAAACATTCGGCAGAATAAATTCCGAATCAAATTAATATATAACTTTCCCATGCGGATTTTTCTAATATGGGTGTGGCATTTGTCTTGAGCGGTATCAGCCTTGATTGCGTACTTGCTATAAAAAAAAAAAGAAGCCTTGTCTAAGCAAGAGTGAATAAGCATGCGTATATTTGAACAGCGAAAAAAAATGAAAAGGAGAATATGAAGTGATTAAGTGGTGAGCACCACCCAAATGTCTCAGGGATTTGCTGAATGACTAGTCAACTAACTGGTCTCAAGCTCAGCCTGTATTTTAGGACATTTTATCCAACAGATCTTGTCCTTCCTTCATATAAGTTGCATAAGATTTAAGATAGCACATACTGTAATATGCACGGTTCACAAGACTACATGCATTGGAAATATCTGAGTGCAAATTAGGCTATGTTCACATCATAGGCCATTTTGGTCAATTCCAGTTTTTTGGTCATATAAGAGATATGAATCCACATAAGATGGCATAATTATGTGGACGCGCCTGTCCTTTAAAATGGCACACATGCGCACATCGGTACGTCTTTGCTCATGCCGTCTAAGTTAAAACACATTGTGTGACCACTCATTCATTTCAAACAATGGGTGCTATTTTAGCAGAAATATCCTTGGGATTTTGCTCTGGAGGACAGCAATCAGTTAGTAGCCTGTATTTGTTGAGGTCCGGAAGTACAGTAGGAAGTTTGCCCCACATTATCTGTTTTAGCAGCAATTGCTAGTACTGCTCTGAAATCCCCGTGCTGCCAGACAACCGTAAAAATCAGATCTGTGTCACAATTACAGTGAAAAAAAAAATCCGATTCGAGTCATTTCAGGCTGGTAATTTGATCGTAACCTTAAACAATGAAACATAAGACAATATATGCACAAGACGGTGTATGCTAACCTGACAGGGCTACAGTCATGGCGAATACAACCTCAGATGAGCAACAACATATTACTTTTTAGCGTGCCGTTAGTCATTTAACAAAAATGAAACCAAATACTAAGTATTCCCTTCCTGCTTCCACAGGATTTAAGAAGGTAAGTTGTAGCCAGGTGCTGCTAATCATCAGCCCTTGATTAACTGATCATCAGCAAGTGTGCAGACCTCTATAAAAGCAGAAGTTTTGGCAGTTTGCTGACCTGGAGCATTTAGGTGTGTGCTAACACCAGTGTTTGGTGTAACGCGTTACTAATTAACGTTAGCGTTAGGTCCGCCTATTAACTACTCAGTTATTTAGTTATTTTTAAAAAAATAACTAATCCATTATTCAGACAATTTATGTAATCCGTGAGCCAGACAGCAGTGATTCTGTTAGTGTGTGTGTGTGTGTGTG
>JAOVVB010000029.1:8740027-8757607 GCA_028570985.1 Heterobranchus longifilis | reverse complement strand
TTTTATCAGAAGGTAATGCTGTAATGTAACTGATTACTTTTTAATGACAGTAATTTTGTAATGTAATTAGTTACTTTTAAGAAGTAACGTCCCCCAACACTGGTTAACACAATGCCAAGAGGGAAAGACATGGTCTTAGAGAAGCAATTGTTGCTGTACATCAATCTGTAAATAGTTATAAAACCCAATTTAAGATAAGATAAATCTTCATTAATCCCTAGGGATGATTGCATAAATTATCTTAATTTGGAGTTCAACTTTCTACATTGAGAGAAATTATTCACAAGAGGAAAGCATTTAAGGCAGTTGCCAATCTTCCCAGGAGTGGAAGTCCCAGCATATTTACAATAAAGCTCAGACCATGCAATGCTCACAGAAAGACAAAGAACCCAAGAGCTACATCTCAGACCCTGCAGGCCTTACTGAGCATGCTAAATTTTAATGTCCATGACATCACAATTAGAATAATAACATTTTGTTTGAAATGGTTGCCAAAAGAAAACCTCTTCTGTCTAAAAAGAACATGGAAGCAGGACTGAGGTTCGCAAAACTGCATCTGAAGAAAGCATAAGGCTTCTGGAACAAGGTCCTATGGACAAATGAGACTAAAGGGGAGTTGATGTAATGCCCAGCAAAATCAGAAACACCTAATTTCCTCTGTTGATCACAGTGGTTGAGGCATGATGTTTCGGCCTTATTTTGCAACCACAGGACTTGGGCACCTTGCAGTCCCCAGACATTAACCCAACTGAAGAGCTGGGGTGAAACCTTACGAGAATTGTGCCTAAGCAAATTTTCAAAGACCTCAATGAACTGAAGCAATGCTGTGAAGAAGAATGGGCCAAAATTCCTCTACAATGACGTGAGACTGATAAGGTCATACAGGAAATGTTTACTTCAAATTATTGCTGTTAAAGGTGGATCTACTGTACAAGCTATGTACAGTACATGGGGATACTTAGTATTGCCCACATGTTTTTTCTTCTTTGCTTCATTTTTGTTTTGGCACAGTAAAAAAAAAGTTATGTTTATTGTTTGAGGTTGTATTTTCCAAATACTACAGTAAGACCGGATATGATCAGATGACTTTTTTATTATGTTTCTACACAAAACACATTGAAGTAAAAGAGGACGTACTAACTTTTTGACATGCATGTGCATGAGCACCTTTCACCTTTTTTCACCTTTCCTAAATTAATTCCAAGAACATGAATGAAGAACAGAAACAAATATTTTTCTTATCAATGCTGACATCGCCTCGCTATGTACTGCATGTTTACCACACTCACTTGGATGGTGGCCAGAGTTGATAAAGCTGCTGTGTATTTCCTGCGATGTGATTGTGTTATATGATATGTCACAGTGGGATTGTTGCTTTACTGTCATGATTAACTGAGCTATTTGTCTTGGAACTTTTTTCCTAGTTAATTAAGTCATTCATTCATTACTTGGTAGGCAGTATGATTACAAAATGATTTGATTGGTTATTAAGCATATACATACATATTGGATTCAGTAAATTCAGTAACATACAAAGTTTTCAAAATTCCTTCCATCTGATACCAGAATCATTTTGCTTTCACAGCTGAGAAAAGATTTTTGTCTGAAATTTCCTGTTTCCTTGGAAACTATACTTCTGTCATTACTGAACTACACTGCACTGTAGTTATTTCCTGGATTCAGTAACATGCTAAAATGGCTCTATAATCAAATGGCTGTATTGGATAAATGTTGCCTGTAGAGGGTCGATACTTCAGGCAGCGAAAAACAGGCATCCAATTAAAACTAAGGAATGTTTATGTGAATGTACATGAGTGAAGAACCATATATTCAAGACCCAAATATTTGTAGATAAAGTTTGGGTTTATATTCCAGTAGCTGTGTAGGACATTCTGTACAGGAAATGCCAGAGTTGTCCCAGTGGAGTCTACTCTTGGAGAGACCCAATGACCCAAAGTTTCAGTTAATCCTGGAAAGGATCCTACTGTATGGTGCATATCCCAGTGAAGGCCTCAAATTTACAACTACAGTGTGGAAACTAGACACAGACTTTATTTCTTCTTAACTGTTGCTTTGTATTTGCCACGAGGTTTTACAGGTTCATACAAGACCTCTTACTACTGACTTGCTTATGACTCTTAAAATTTAGGATGTTCATGTTGACATAACAGAACGGTAATTGAGAATTAAGTATCTTCTTACATACATTAGAAGTAATCTAGAGGCACAGATTGCTACTACGTGTTGAAGATTGAAAGGCTGGTTGCCTTAGGGCTCAAGTCCTCATCACCTTCTGTTTATTAAGAAAGAGCTGGAGGAAGATTTGAGTAAGTGTAATCGTCTGGCCTTTATGATGAGATAACCACTTAAGTAAAGTAATTAGGGTAGTTCCCTTCCTAACTGGGGACATAAGTAACAAGTAATAAGCAGAGAGAAAAGATTTTAATAATGGCTTACAGTTCAGAGGTATGGTGTGTTGTTCATGTAGCTTTGTGAAGCCACAAGTATGTAACAATGTTTTCTTTTGTTATCTTTTCTGTTACCTTCAACCGAAGCCCGATGTATTTGAAAGAGCTTAAAATGTGAAATGAAAAAATATAGAAGGAGTCTAAAAGGGCTTGTCAGAGAGATAGGAATTTCCACATGTAACTTACATACTTGTGACCTACTAATGATCAAGCGCATCTTGTGGTCACAAGACCTACAATCGTTTGTCGGTCAAAGCATATCGGTTGTAATAAATTAGAACCATATGCAAGGAATTTTTAGCATAAGAACCACATAAAGATACTCCCAATTGGATTTATATACAGTTAGTTTATGCCATAAGAAATGATCACAACTACAGACATCTGGATATATTACTTAACAGACCTGTATGTCCAGCATTATGTAGGATATGCACAGGCTTGTCCTACAGAAGACTTACTGAAGTGGAGTTTTTTCTGCACATCTATTACATATAGCTACAAACGTATAAAATTACATATGAAAGGTGAGTCACAAGGTTTAGGCTCAGGTTTCACACTGCACTGTGCCCGTGCTCAGTCTTTAATTAATAGGTGTAACTGTAGACTTCTTGCTCCTCTTTCATCACGCAGTTTGGTTCCTATTCTGTAACCACACACTTTGTCCTCTCTTAGTAAGTTTACAACGTACAGTAGACTTTTTTGCCCACAAAGAAGCATAACAAAAATGATCATTTAGCATTTTTTGTTGTTCTTACCTGTTACAAGGGGAAAAAAATATCTTTATCTATATTTATTTACTTTTATTTATTCAAATATTTGTGGGCACCTACAGTATGTACTTAAATTACTTGTAGTCAATAACATGATTCATGTAAATACATAAATATGAAAGACTAATAGATAGATAGAACACAGAGTATACAGTTCAAATATTTTCATCTAATATATGCTTAGGTTTTAATAAATATATCGAATGAATTTATAAATAAATGTATCTCATCCTTTTCTTAAGACTAGCTGGGACACTGAGTTAGCATTTAATGTAACGGTAGCCTTTTTTGTTCTGATATTAATCCTGAATGATAAAACAATTCCTAGATTGTCAATTGATATAAAAAATGAAACATTGAAAAAATGTACGTAAGTTAAAGATATGGCAACAGTATGTAATTGTGGAAAACGAAATAGTACAAAACAAAAACTAGCAGCTAGCATAGTAATAGCTGGTTAACTAGCATAAGAATAGCTGGTTAACTAGCAATGTCTCTGTCATGAGGTGCTAACATCATGCCACTCCTTTCACTACTGCCTTTTTCCCCTGTAAGAGAAAAAAAAAAGTTGCTTTAAGAAGAAATTACTAACAAATATTATAATCAAGGCTAAATAACTTAAACCATAAGAATGCTAGCTATAGCATGCTCATGTGAGGCCATGTTTACTCAACATTTCCAATGTAATCTACAGCTCTGCTAACTCAGCATACAGAACATTTTATAACATGTAAATCTTGATATTTCAAGCAAGTACTTATGAATTATATTATGGAGATATTAAAGAGATTTCAGTCTCATGTTTGGAATATTGTATGTGTTTTGCTGCTGAATTAGCAAAATTTCATACAGAAAATGAAATCAAGATGCGGTGTGATGATCGGTTGACCTTACAGAAAAAGTTTCCATTTAAAAAAAAAAAAAATTATATCAAGTATCAATATGAGTATGTCTGTCAGTTACACATCAGGATACACACAGGCAGAGCTTATACAATGTCGCACTGAAGTGCACACATGTATACATTTATATTTTTTTCGTTTATATTGAAAGTGCTAAAAAAGTGCTTAATTCACTTTGGAAATGTTGTGTAAACCCTGAATGTTAACAGGCCTCTTGGTTCCTCCCCCTCCTGTTGTCTGAATCTCTTTAGAGTTCTGCCTTTACTCCTGTTTGCTCTTTGGCATGCATTGCAGTTTGTTTGTTCATTGTATATTAAAACAGTTTGGCTAGGCCACAATTTCCATCCCCCTCCAAACCACATTCCAGCTTAGCTTCCCTCACCACCCCTTGAACTTTACTAGTTTTATTCGCCCCGACCACCACTACCACCCCCATTCTCTCTTGCCTTTCAACCATTTTTTTAAATGAGCTTTTTTGTTATTGCTTGTACTAGTGCCATAAACATTACCTTTTACACACACCTGTTGAGCCCCGTCCAGCTCATTGTCTCATTCTTGAAAATTACATCTCTTCTGTCATCTTACTTTGTTGCATGTGCTGAATGAAACCCCTTCTGAAGAAGCCCATTCATTCCTTCATCACTCTACAAATAGCTGCTATTTTAACTGAATAACCATCCAGGGGATTTCTCTCTCTTGTAAAGACAGCCAGATCTAACAGTTTTCAGCCACAGAGATATGTTGATAAATTCAGATAAAACCACCAAATCCTCAACTTGTGGCATGTTTCAGTATCAGATTTAGTCAGGGTGTATGACTTTATAGTTATCCCAACCTTAAAAGTAGGGACTAAAACACATTTTTATTTTTATCTCTATATTTGTGAAGATAGATAGATACGTTATTGATCCCGAAGGAAATTTCCAAAATCCAGTAGCAAAAATAGCAATGACAGATCGTCAATCATGTATAGTGTTGTAAAAAAAAAAAAGACAACCATATTATAACAAAAATGACTAAGATACAGTAAAAAGTGTATAATATAAACTATATAAAGAAAATGTATGTTCAAATGTCACTGAATGAGGACAAATGTTAGTGGATAGACTACAGAAAATTGCGATATACAATAAGTTATAGTCATTGAAAGTGACAGCAGTTTAAAAGTGACTGGTTCAAGACTGAGGTAGTGCAAGTCAATGCAGATAAGGACACATGATGAGTAGATGAATAAATATGACTATGAACAGTGAGTATGTTATGAAGGAAAGAAACATGTTTAACTGAGGATGAGGATTGGTTGAGGGACTATCTGACCAAGAATTCCAATCGTGTCCCGCAAAAAGGCACCGTAAAAAGGTATTAAAGCAGCGCATGGCCCTGTGAACAAAGGATTTCCTGAGTCAAAATGCTTTATTATACACAATAACTAAGCACATTATAATGTTGTGCATTGTGTAATGATTTTCTTCTCACCACTGTTGTACAAAGTGGTTATCTGAGTTACTGTAGTCTTTCTATCTTCTTGGAACCGTCTGGACAATCTTTGTTGATCTCTTTAATCAAAAAGCCAATTCCACCCCCAGAACTGTTGCTCTCTAGGTTTTTATTGCACATCAAGTCTGGAGACTGTTATGTGAAAAAATCTGAAAAATCCCAACAATCATGCCGAAGTCAAAATCTCGAGGTTGCATTTTTCCCAATTCTGAGGGTTGATGTGAGCATTACCTGAAGCATCGTGTCAGCATGATTTTATGCATTGCATTGTGGCGGCACAATTAGCTGATTAGATCATTGCATGAATGAGTAGGAGTACAGGTGTTCCTAATAAAGGTTCAGTGAGTGTAGTGACCTATGAAAACTTCAGAAGAAGGAGAAATTACCACAACTACAGATTTCTCAGAACAGCTTATACCAGCTATTAAACAGTCATTCTTGTGAAAGTCAATTCCTTATAGAAGATGTGTTAGAAGAACATTGGTAGGTCAGTGCTAGGCTTCTTGCCTATAATGCAGAAGGCCTCAGTCCTAAGCCTGGATAAAAATGAAAGGAGTTTGAATCAGGAATTCTGCAGTATAATGTGATTTTTAAGGTGAGCTCATGTTAAAACCAAATGTGCTGTTTTGCATTGTTAACACGCGTCATACCGAGGGAATATTTGGTGCAAATATACTGTACAGTACAAAGACTACTGATGTCATTGCTTGGTAAGGAGATTATGTCAAACCAAAACACCCCTACTGGCAAGACTGATAAAAAACAGAAGTACTGTGTTGTGTTCCAAAGGTTATCGTAAGATGTAACTTGATCATGATTATCACAGGATGTGAGTCTTGTTGCAGTTCACTTAGTCATTTAGTGTCATGTAGTGAGTTTTTTTTAAATTTATTTATTTATTTTTTTGCTGTAGGCTTGTAAACTCAGTATGACGATAACCTCAAATTAAGTCACTAAGCTTTTCCAGGATATTCTAATGTATTTTTTTGAAAATTATTTGATAATGACTGGTTTTCCTACTGAATTATCTTGTCTTTTAACAAAATGTAAAATTTTGTACTTAAGCGCTTTTATAGAGGCAGTTGCATAAATTTTGCAAATGCATAATTTTGATACATATTGTTAATTGTATAAAGTATTGCAATGTGATATTTTGTTCATATTACCTATCACTAACCCTTATGCAATATCACACTTTACAGTATGTAATAAGGGTATAATGTGCTTATATAATTATAATAGTCTCTGCTAACCCTGTTTGAAAGCTGTTACTTTAGGAGCAATGCAGGGCTTGGTGAGAACAGAAGTAAAGCTCTAGTCAGGGGTCCTGGAGGGGTTCTTATGATTGCCAAAGCATGAACAAGTAATTTTTCTAGTTGCTCCCTCAGTGACGGTCATGCCAGCTTCTATATTAGGCATCATTTTTATCAATTTCAGAATGATTTCAAGTATAATCTCAGTGTGCGATGTCTGAGCATTAGCAAATATTAGTACTGCAATATAGATGCCCCAGGTAGTACATGTAGCTCATAAGTGTACTGCTGTCAGCTTTAGCAATGTCTTTTTTAAAATTGAGTCTGATTATTAAAAGGAGTCCTGTGTCTGGTGGGGGTTTTATAGGGCTTGGCTTGCAAGGTACCAGGCTGGAGCCTGAGCTAGTTAAAGCAAGGCCAGGGCCTGGGGGTGCTGCACTCTGTTCCCTGGCCTCAACTAAGCTCAGAGATTTACTCTTAAGTGGCCACAAAGTTCATTGATGTAAACACTAAATGCTGTTTTGTGTAGCTTTCATGTTGTGTAGTGACCCCTGGACCTGAGACTATCCTGCGTGAGGTTCCTCCCTTTTGAATCACTGTTAATGCTCAGGTCTCTTTAGAGGCAAAGTCGTCTTTCTAGAAGCCAAAAGCTGTTTGTCAACAGTCAAGAATTTAAATTGCAAATGCAAAAGTAGGACGATGATGTCAGGACTAACAGAGGAAGAATGTCTTGTTGAGCTGTGAACCTTCCAGGTACACTGTGACCTGCTTAAGAGCTTAAGGGTGCAATAATATAGGAAATCGATTGTGTGTTCTTGAAAGATAAATAGAAATGGACATGTGGACAGGTGGTGTCACACCGATATGGTTGTGGTTTTGGACAGCTTGCCAGAAACGAGTGAGATTAGTTGCACAATGCGTATACGGTGTTCGTTGCTTACATTTCTCCTTAGGCTACTGGTTTGTTTAGAATTTCTAACCAAATTCTTAAAAAATTCATGTTGGAAACATCTCATGCACGTCTCTGACGAATAATGAAAAAACATTTTCCAGTGTTTTTTTCCAGTGTTTCCTAAGGCATGTTGATGAGGTTCATATTTAATTCCAAATAAGTACCTGAATAAATAAATAGATAAACAAAAACATAAATTAATATTAATATTTTATTTAGTCCCACTTTAGTTTTAAACCTTGAACTAATCAGACACATGCGGAGACATTGGCGTTGCATTACACCTCGGCTACACAAATCGGCTTTATACACAGATAACTGGCAGATCGCCTGATGATTCCTCTCTACATGTTCATGTACTGTTCCTTTTTCTTCCCGGAGATGTCGAATCATCAGAAAAGGAGTCGGAATGTTTCACAGCAGATGGTTTCCAGTTTTACTGACTGTACAGTAAACGACTCAATCAGTATGAGAAGTTTATTCACAGCCTGTCAACTTCCATTCAGACAGTCAAAGACACAGCGAGCTTACAGTGAAGTGGGGGGTTGACCGTTTATTCCCGGTTTTGGCATAATCGCCAGGAAAAGAGGAAATGAGTGATGCTGAATGCTATGTCTCTGAGTTCTTTGCTGGGATAGCCTGCTATAAATAGCGTTTGAGGCCCCCAGGTCAGCACCGAGGCAGCAGATGCTGATTTACAGCTGTTTTCAGACCGGCTGATACAGAAAGATTGTTTGTTTTACTTTTCATATTAATTTTTAATGTACTGCATTGAGGGTATAGCTTTGTGATCATCAGAAACCTACATATAAAAAAAGTTCATCCATCTTTCTAAGCAAAACCACACCTATGCAACAAGGATATAAATAGTATAAAAAAGTCCATAAAACTCCTAATGTTGCCTTTTTAGCTCCTTGTGTTTCCTCTTTCTTCCATTTCTTTCATGTTTTTTTTTATTTTTTTATGTGTGCATCCCAGTTTTCCTTCACTGCTCTGCTCCTGAGCCAGGAGGTGTATGGAGTGTTTCAAGGAACTGTTTTTCCCATCAGTGCAAAGCTGCATGTGTGAAGAGAGGAAGTCTGAGCCACTGTTTTCAACTCAGCGACCCCATCTGGGTCGTCATCCTGTCTAGCAGGATGGCTGCGTTCAATCGACTTCATTCCTAACGAAGGTTTAAAGAACATCAATCCTGTCGATCCCAATCCTGTCGATCCCAAGCTTCATTCCTTACAGATGATGCTGCTGATTCTCCTGCATCTCTGTCCCTCCCTTGCTCCCTCGCTGGATTTCACAAACAAGCGCATCAGAAATCCAATCCTAGCCCCCAAGCATCTGCGAACAGTTTGCAGCCCTAACTCACATGAGGTAATGACATCTCGCCGTGTTGTGAGACGCCCAGCTACAGCACGCCTTAACAGCTGTATCTGATCCCCATGATACGCTTCTCTCCCTTGGTGAGGAGCTAGAAAATCGTCAGGTTATTTCAGGGTCACGGCTGCGTCAACGTTTTTGACAGGATCACTTAAATCATAACCGACTGATCACATTTCAAAAGTAGATACAGTATCTGCGGCATCAGCTGACATACTAGTGTTCCACTAGTGATCTGATCATTCTGCCTTGGCTCAACCTTTGTGCTTTAGGGAGTCGTTAAGGGGGGGAACGCATGAGTGGGACTAAACACACATTGCCTATTCATTCAAATGCGTTCAAGGTGTGCATTGTCTTGTTAATGTTGTAGACACTGTCGCCAAGGAGACGTCGCTCTAGCCTGAAAGTGTTGCAATCCAGACAGCAGTGTTTGCGCGCATTTATTACGTCATTGTTTGTAGGTGTGTGTGGTCCTGACAAAATTGACGCTGAATGCATGAATGAATAACACACCATGATGTTGGGTTGGATCACGAAATCCTCGTCTACTGGTTTAGTGGACATTCATGACGACATCACTTTTGGAAAAACATTGGCGGAAGCACTGTGGGCCCAAGGCAGACTAGTAAATAATGTATAGGTGGGAAGAGTTTTCATGTAAAGTTTTAATGTAATTTTATAGGACCAGCATGGACACGTGCATTTGCATATTGTACTCTTGAATCCTTTTTGAGAATCCCCTTTGTCGCAGTTGAGTGTCCCTGCGTCGAGGTTGTGTCTTTTATGCAGGTTTCCCCTTCTCCAACCATCTGTGCACATTGCTCTTGTCAATGGTGTCATCTCCGTAATCATTTTGTAGCATTCTGTGAGAGACCAACTGCAACAAAAAGGATTTCCGAACAGGATTCCACAGTTGGCTTCAACGATGATGGGAATGCATCGCTTGTGAAAGAGATTATGTTGCGTAGTACCTTTTTGTACCGAAATAAATGCAAATTGAATGACCTGTATAAGTTAATAAAAATGTTATGCATACTTTCGCCTTACTTTCGGTACAGGCCTTGTACCTTTCAGACTGGATATACTGTATATCACCTAAGGTGGTTTTCTTCTATCTATTTATAGAAGCTACAATAGGAAATAATCTTTCACATCAGTCATTTCAATGTAAAAAATTACCGACATGACCGAATTGAACAGGATTAAAATCCTAGAGATTAAAAAGTAATAGTTAGAATACACTACTGTATGTCTACATGTAAAACTAATCCAGTCCGAATAAGGCTTTAGTTAGAACTTGTTTTGAGGTTTTATGAGGATTTAGCTGATGCTGTCTGGCCATGTGTTAAAAATGACAGTTAAAAAAAAATCCCAGCATTGTGTATCACGACTTCAGTTGTTAAAGCATTAGTCTTTGGCTTCTCCCAAGTCAAGGCATGTAGAGGACATAAATCTAAGGTACATGGTACTGTACAGTATATGGTGAAGTCTCAGAAGGGATTTACGAGACTACTTATAAAGACGTAATCTTTTTCTGCTTCTAACACTTAAAATAAATCCTAATGTAAATAGAACTTTTTATCTGAGATATGATTAAGATGATTAAGGATATTTTCTTAATGATAAAGAGCACTTTTAAGCAGGTTTTATATGCTCCAACATGATCCTCAGTTCTTGTGTAGGACATAAATTATTTAGCTTGCTGCTAGCGTTTTAGCTCGAATTTCCAACTTACCATCTGTCTCAACTCACACTCCAGACTGACAGTGTTTACTTTTTACCTCTCACACCACCTTGTTATCGAGTCTGTGGGCCGTGGAGTTGCAGACTTGGTCAGTGTGTGTGTGTGTGTATGTATGTTGTGTGAGAGAGAGGAAGGGTGTAGGTGTGTGTGGATAGACGATAAGGTCTAGGCGTTGTGTCAAAGACAGGGGTCATCATTTGGATGACTTCCAGTGAGCAGAAGCCTAGTGGATTTTAGCACAACAATGAGAACATGCTTGTTTCTAGTTCATTTATTATATATGAACTGACATAAGACACGTACCCAGACGTAACAAAAGCTCTATCCATTGTGGATGTGTCGATCTTCAGAAGAGGCACCTGACTCTTAATGTCATTTCCGTAAATTGAGTTCTGGGTACATTCACGAGTGTAGCTAGAGTTATTTATTCATTTATTTGTTTGTTTGTTTTTTTAATTTCATCTTGTCGAGGTCAAAAAGCCATCATCATATTTCTCATGGAGAACATTAGCCTACTTTATTAAGATGATTAAGTGTATTTAAGTAATACGAGGTAATACAAGATTACTTTTTATATATATATTTATAAAAGGTTACTTGTATATAATTAACCCCATAATCTCCTAGGGCACTTCAGCCAGTCTCGACTTGTGGCTGCTTAACCTGTTAGTTTCAATGTACAGCGGTGTACAAAGTTAATCCGCTCTGGAATCATGTTCTTAAGGCGAAAATTCCAATTGCCAGATGCAGCTTCCCGTAGGAAAAAATGTAAACGCGGACAATCTGTTCCAGCCATCCAAAAATATTACCAATTTCCACCATTATAATCATATTTTTTACGAAGACATGCAAATGAAATGAAATATGAAATAAATACACATTAAACATCACTTAATCTTAAATTAGGATTCTTTTCTGCACCAGCTGCTTTAAAAACTAAACTGAAAGTGGCTCTTGATGCTGTCCTTGATAACATTCTTGGGACTCATGGTGCCATGTCTTCACAAAATTTTGCACAATTTGCAAAAACAAACCAATAAATATGTAAGCTCTCTTCGCTTGGCTTTCCACTGACAAGTTTTGATCGGCTGCCAGAAGTAAGCCCAACTTGAAGTACGCGGCTCCCTCATATGAATTTTTAGTTCTTTAGTTCTTAAAGTTCATATACCAAAGTACTACTGTAGTCACAAAATGTGTCATAATAAATACTGAATATCAAGTCTAAAGTTTAAGGCTTTTTTTTTTTAACGCAGTGCCATGCAGCAGTTGTCAGAATGTCATAGCGATTCCATTAAAAAGAGATTTGTAAACTCTTTCCCATTAACTACTACCTACTGCCCAAAACCATAAATAAGCCCTGGGAAGGAAACCAGTGTGGTTTGGCCTGAAGTGACACTGTGCTCCATATCCCAGCTCCAGACCTGTCACATCCTGTCATATCGAGCTGCAAACAGAATAAATGTCATAACCGCTACCCGATGATTCATCTCACATTTCTCTGACTTCTGCATTGTTCTCTTGGTGCTTAGGGCAAAACTCTTTCTCAAATTTTCAGTTCTTTCTCTGATCCACACAAATAAGGATGGTCTAACAGTAGCCCGGGCTGCCTTGTTCTGACTAACAGCTGAGACCTGGGTTCAGATTGCTTCCTTTGGTTTCCACACACACTACAATTATGTGAGTTATTAGCTCCGGTGTCTTTAGAGTACGCGAAAGTACCAGCTCGGACTTGAACCTGTCAGATGTGTGTACTTAGGCAAGTTCTCACTAATACAGTGAAAAACCTGTAAGTCAAGACCTGTAGTCTGTGCAGAATGTGCAGAGTTTGATAGATGCTTCCAAGGGCCCTTTAATTGAAAACATACCGGACAGCCTAAGGAGCAGAAAGAAGAAAGCTCACCTGTGAGAACATCCACGACGTCTACTTACCCCAGGGGAGAGCCTGGACGTTTTGTTAGTGTTCAGTCTCGGGATTTATGTTCATATGTTTAACGTGTGGGGCATTTCCAGACATCCTGAATGGTGTGCCGGGTGTGTGAAGGCATATGGTTCCCGCAGCTGCATACCCACTCAGTACATTCCTGTGATCTGACGTTAGTGTGAACGAGGCACTAGTTAAAGCACAGCTGACCTTTGCTTTTAAGGAGAATCCAGGAAGTGCACCAGACCAAGACCTCTGACAGTTCCTGTTGACATTAAGGCCATCTTCTCATGTTGTATCAGTCTGTAATGCGGTTACACCAAGACATCATAATGATGGTAATCATGTAATTAAACAGAACCCAAGTTTATGACTATTTCCAGCCTAGTAAATAAACCACATTTTCTCTTCTTTTTCTTTTTTTCCCAGGGCGCTGTTCGCATACGATGGATTCACCAATAACCTGAAGCTCTTCGATTCTGGAAGTAAGATACCAACTATGTGAATACGCATGCATTTTAATTCTATGGAATTTTTATTAATCTGCTCCAAATAATTTGTGCATTATTCATAATCAAGTTTTAAAAAACTTCGGAATATTTTGGATAATTGAAAAAAAAATCACTTTAGTGCATGTTGAAGTGATTTAGATTGCAATCTGACAAAATAATTTAAGCTGATGTTATTAAGAAATAATTAGTTGTATGATATTTTCCGAATTATGTGTAATCTTTCCTTTTTTCTCAATTATTTTCTCTCTGTAGCTGGAGGCTTGACAGAATTAACCCAGAAGTTTAACACTGCCAAACCCATGTATGGACTGTGCAGTATCAAACTGCCTGAAGTGGGACAGCCACGGATAGTCTTGATTTGCTGGGTAAGCGGATGATATGAAAATAGAAAAATCTCAAAAACACTGACTTTTCAGATTTCCGTACAGCCTTAAATACTGCCCTTAAATCCCGTTCATTTATATCCCATTGGATGTGAACCGTCCATGCTCTGCTCTCATTGGTCCGTTCTTAGGGTGTGAGCTTTATGTGCCTCCACATTGGTCGAGACACAAGGAGCTTGTGTGTGGAACGGCTGTTTTTTTAAAGAGGGATGTATGTGAGGATCCTGTTGATGAGATGCAGCAATGGTTTTCGCCCCCCAAAAAAAGCTTTGACGCCCAGATTGCTTGTAACTGAAGGAGCACAAATACATTCACAACAAGTGTGCAAAGCATGCTGGGAACCTTCCCAGTAACCTCCTCAGCATTGGTTGCCGGGACAACAAAGACTGGAATGCTGTGTTTGGGGTCAGAGGTGGCATCTGTAGCCAGTCAGGCGATGCGAAGAAGAAGAACGCTTTGGTGCCCTGCTAACAGTGCAGTTATAAACTCAGCGTATATCAGATCTGTGCCCGGTCAGATAATAGAGTAAATGTAAAATGTAGACAATATTCCACTTACTCTATTTAACATAAACAACTAATAAACAAACAGGATGTTTCTTTCTATGGAACTTAAAATGAAATGCCTTTTTTTTTTCTCTCATGCTATTTATGGCACCTCCTTCACTCCCATTATAAATTCTAACTAAATCAAAGGCATCTTGCCCCACAACTATTTTTGCCTAAACATGTTATTATTAACTCTTATCATATTTAATCTAGATACATCGAGTTTTGATGTTTCAGTGGAACTGGAAGTCACTTCCTGTTCACACTCCTCTGAATCATGCAGTGAACAAGCAAATTTGACAGCACGGTGGTGTAGTGGTTAGCACTGGCGCTTTGCACCTCCAGGGTCCGGGTTCTATTCCTGTCTCTGTGTGCATGGAGTTGCATGTTCTCCACGTGGTTTCCTCCGGGTACTTCGGGTTTCCTCCCACAGGCCTAAGACATGCAGATCAGGCTAATTGCCGTTCCCGAATTGCCCGCAGTGTGTGAGTGTATGTGTGCGCTCTGTGATGGATTGGTACTCTGCCTCGTGCTCTTAGTCTCCTGGGATAGGCTCCAGGCCCCCCGTGATCCTGAATGCAGCATAAAGCGGTATAGACGATGAGTGACTGAGTACTGTGCAAAAGTGTTCCCATCTCTTTATATTAAAATAAATTGTGTAGATTAAAAAGAAACGGGAACAAATCATTTTTTGAATGCGACAAGCTGCAAAGTGCATAAACATGCAATTTATACATTGGTTGTTTATGTAACAACATCAGCAGCAACCTCATTTCCCCTCTCATCTGTTCCAACTACTCACCATTCAGTATCACCAGTATACTAATCACCAGCCTGATCATTTTGAACTTTCCTTCAATAAATATCTGTCTACTGTCCTTCTGTCTGTTTTTCTTTTTGTCTCTTTGTAATCATCTGCACCTGTGTCTCACTGGTTCGTGCCTTAAGGTAGATGTTGTAACGCTTGAATGAGTCATAGCTCACTGAGTGGCTTAACAAACAAAAAAGCATTCCTCTGAAACTGGTCAGGTACAGCGACTGGACTGATATGAAGAGACAAAAGAGTCCTTCAGGAAGCCTGAGGAACTATTCTCAAGACTACATTAAAGAATACAAGAAAGTCTGGCTTTTTGGAAGCAGAATATGAAAACAATATGTACATATAATCATCATAATGGTGTCGCTTGAAATGTACCCGGCTCAGTAAATAATTGTTGGATTTAACGAGCCGTTTATTAGTGTGGTGAACGTACTGTACTTGCTGTTTTAATTCTATGAAATTCTATTTAAGTCCGAACTTCCTCGAACTCTGCTTCACAGGTTGGAGAGGATGTGGATGAGTTTCGAAAGACAGAATGTGAAAGTCATGTGCCTGCAGTCAAACAATTCTTTAAGGTAATCTTTAAATCTTTTTTTTAATGTACAAAATGAAATGCTACTGTTATGTTATGTTATGTAGGTGCAAAAGTTACACAGGTATTCATCACAACATTCATATTACATGCATTACACACTTTTTTTTATTTCTTACAAATATGAGGAAATGTAACATAAAACTCAATCAGATGTTTTGTTTTGTTCTGAATGCCACTGTTTAACCGCAGGATATCTTGGTCATGTGCCAGTTTTGAAACTTCCATCTAAATTCAAAAGTGGCTGCATGGAATTGTGGGAAATCTATAATCATTCAATGATGCACTTTTTGCTGATTGCTGATATTGCCGGATAATTAAAGCTAATGTTCAAACAATACCAAGACATTTAATGTCTGTTTCAGGTTTAATTGCTGTTTCTAATCGAGTGTTGCTCAGAATCGAGCTCCTGTTTCATCAGATGATCCATTTCACATTTTATTGCCCGATTTTATTTTCTCCTGCTTCTCATGATTGACCACAGATGTTGGTGGCACACAATGACATGAACCTCATAAGACGTGAATGTCCTCAAATGACATTTTAACTCATCTACACTTTCTATATATATCACCATACGATGCTTACTGTACAGTATATAAGCACCATTAGGTATAATCATTCTGACAAATCTTTTCCTGATTGAAGACGTTAAAGTTTATAGTTATCAGGTGCTTATAAAGAGAAACTGTGCAAAGGAAATTGCAATGTACATAACAGTACAGTACAGTTTGGGACCCAGGATGGCTTAAACGAAATTGAACAGGACTTGCATTGATGTATGCTGTAGGCCTGTGTGTAGTGAATTTTTAGAGATAATAGGCAGTTCGGAGTCAACAACGATCTGTAGTCATCCAGCGTACATTCTCGCAGCATATTTTGGTGCGTTCAGCTGTATCCAAGGTTCAATATAATTACCAGGTTTGTGAGGTTTTAGCACAATTTCCAGCCTCACTGCATATCAAGTCACACAAACGACCTGAAAGTAGCCCAAAACTGTGCTCATTGAAAGATATTTTTTTGTTCCTTAGCATGGGAAACATGTGTCTTGTCCATGGAAAGTAATTTCATTTCCATCTCTTTAAATATGCTATACAACAATATCTGTCTGTCGTACAATAGAAATGGTTTCATGCATCACAGACCCACTGACTTTTATTTGCTTTATTTATTACAGCATATTTAATGCCTTTTATTTGCTATAAAACAAAATCTTGGTAGCCACAGAGTATTCTTAAACCAGCTCAATCTGACCGTTTACTGTTCAGTCCTCTGTTCCTTCTCTGACTGTGATTGTGGGTCAAATGGCGTTCTACCCCAGTGTCCCTCTAGTAAGTTATGTCTTATTTCAAGTCCTCATTTTTTACCATTAGGTGCAATAATAGCGCTGTAAGGCTTAATGACCCATTGTGGCAATTTGTGTTCATTAAGCTACAAGAGCACAAGTGCGATCAGGCACTGATATCAGGTAATACGTTCTTCTATTCCGAACTTGGCAAACTGTGTCCTCACGGACCTGGCTTTGTACACAGTGGTTTGTCATGCGGGAACATATATTTACATTTACATTTCGTCATTTGGCAGACAAATACGCAGTGGTCGTCATGCGGGAACATGTTTTCAGTCTTAGTTCCAGTAAACGGGAATTCTTAATGCTGCAGCATAAAAAGACATTCAAGATCATTACTGTGCATGCTTTAAATTTTGTGGCAACATTATTATTATTTGAGAAAGCCCACGTATGATTGCGATGGTTAGGCTACGAACTATGATATACAGTGGTGTGAAAAACTATTTGCCCCCTTCCTGATTTCTTATTCTTTTGCATGTTTGTCACACAAAAT
>JAOVVB010000029.1:8721418-8736875 GCA_028570985.1 Heterobranchus longifilis | reverse complement strand
TTACATTTCTCACTGTGGAAACTGCAAGCTGACAACGCTTTGCTATCTTCTTGTAGCCTTCTCCTGCATTGTGGGCAGCAATAACTTTCATTTTCAGAGTCTTACACAGCTGCTTAGAGGAACCCAGGGTTGTTGAGTGTCTGCAAGTGTGTACACAAGGTTTAATGTGTCTGAAGTAATTGTAAAGCTTTGAATTTGGCATTTACTAATGACAGCTGTATCAGATCTAACAAACTGATTAAGGTCTGAAACCTTGTAAAAAGAATCTGAGACTCTGGAACTCAAATTTTTGCAAAACGTTGTGTTTACTTCTTTTTAATAAAAAAAAAAAAATCACCAAAATTTGTTATTTGTCAAGGGGTGCCTAAACATTTGCATAAGACTGTATATAGTGTGTTTGTGTGTGTACTGTATATAGACACACATGAAAAGCATGGGGGGGGGAAAGGCGTGAATGAGATCACAGCAGTCGTCCTTCCATATGAATCTTCCGTGCCTTTGAACATGCCAAAGAATCCGGCTGCAGAACTATTAAAAACGGTTTCTCTAGGTGATAATAGCTCTGAAAGTAATCCCGGTTAGTTTCATTGCTTTGTATCCCCTGTGTATTGAGAGGAAGTGGATAGTTTCTAAATCCTGCAGTGTTACAGCCTGGAAAATCTTCCACACTACTTATCTCCTGAGTGTGATGAGGCCAGTGGTATGCTTATCGTGGTGCTCGTGTTATTTCCAACACTTTTAATTTTGAGCGGTTTCTATTAAAATGTTTATTCTCAAATAATAATAATAATAATAATAATAATAATAAAAAAAGTCTCAAGTGCTTTGTATATATTTTCAATGATTTATTTAGGGATGAGCATTTTATTACGTGATATCTGGAATAAACACTTGAGCCAATGGACTGTTCAGAGGATTGCAGGCTTGTTTTACTGATGAGTGGTAAGGAAGAGGGCCTGCAAAATTGAATGTTTGCTGAATATTAAAATACAGATGGGTGACAAATTAAGGAAAGAAGCAGCGGCTTCGTTACGCCTCACGAGGCATTTTTTTGGGCAAGATTCAAGTCCACTTTTCTCCTATGATAAAAAATGACTGTCTTGATGAGAGTGCTACATGCACATGGCACAGATTCTCACTGAATGGTTTAATGATAAATCATATACCCTGGCATTCATAGTAAGCAAATCTCAGTTTATTTTTTTTGCTTAAACTATAGATGGTTGGTTCAACATTCTTAGCACTTTCTCTGAATAAAAAAAATAAATAAATTAATGCCAAAAGTTTTGAGTGAAAAAGTTTTGCAGTTTTTCTCAAGGACTTGCAGTCAATATATAGACAACACAAAACAGACTTATATATTGTTTTATTTGTTTTCTTTAATGCCAGCTTGGTTTTGTGGTGAAAGGGTGGACCTGTCGATAATAATATAATGTTTTTCTTACCTTCAGTGTTTCAGCTAAGCATTAACCCTTTAACGTTATCACTTGGAAAATTGACATTTTTTTTCTTCTTAGCAATCTTTATTTCCTTCGGGCAGTAATAACAATCGATATATATATTTTTTAACAGACTCTGGTAACTGCCTTCTCCAAATGGTAGAGATGTTGCTTTATGGTGGAAGTATCAATATATTTACAAAGAGCAAAAACAAAACAAACAAATATAAAATAAGATAAAATAAAAAAATGTCAAATAAAATGTTAAATAATTCAGGGTATTAGAACCACTTTATGCTACAAATCGAATGGAACTGCATACTATTTAAAGATGCAGAGCCATTTAGTTTATCCACTTAAAACAATTTTTTTTAGCATAACCAAGTGGTCGAGATGACTCAGTTTAATATATTTGTCAATAATAAATAGCGACAAAAATGTGCTCTACCGAACGGTTGAGGAGAATGTTAAAGGGTTAATAAAGGATTTTAATTGATTTTACTTAATGCTATATGTATGTCGTGTCCCGCTTGTCGTGCTCGGACCGCCAGCTCCTCGCGCGCTGCCTCCTTACGGTCACCCGCGCCGAACCGGAAGTGGAGCGACTCCCGTAGCTTTGCCCAGTCCTTCCGCTCATCGGCCCGGAGGTCTTCCAGCGCCCGGAGCGCGTCGCCCTCCAGCGAGAGAGCTACCCGGACGGCTGTTTCCGCCGGGGACCAGCCCGCGAAGTCGGCGGCTAGCTCTACTTGGGCGAGGAACGCGTGGGGTTCAACGGCGCCGTTATAGGAAGGAAGGCGTAGCTGCAGATCGCTTCGCCGGCGGACGGCGCACGGAGCTGTAGCTTGCTCCGGCGCTTGCGCAACGTCGACGTAGGGCTCCGCCCCGAGATCCAGTGCCGGGATCTTCATCTCGCCGCTCCGCTCAGACTTTTCGTTGCTCGTCCGTGGTGCGCTTCAACTCGTTACTCTCAAATCCCACTTCTGACACCAATGTAGTGTTTTACTGCCGGAAAAGACGTTGGAGAGACGAGTGAGGTTAATTAATTTGTGCACTGCTGATTAGAATAGTTATAAATAAATAAATAAATAAAACTACACATAAATAAATACCCCCCCCCTCAAGTCCTTGGATACCATCATGGTAGAAAGTGTTCTCAGTACACTGAAGCCATGATTGCCTGCTATTTGTTTTGATTTGTCACAGGTCATACCTAGTTTAAACAAAATTAAGAAAATCTTAATTCAAATTGTCTCTTGCATTTGTTTCTAAAATAATGGCTGAGCGTCGCCTCGTTATCTGTTGCTATGTCACTGTCTATTATCTTAAAGTGTCAGAGAAGTTGGAACCTAAAAACTCACCCATTACTGTCATTGGAACATCAAAATGACACATTAGGCATCACGGAAGCTTTTAAACTCATCACGTCACTATAAAAACATATAACGTCAACCGAGGGAGCTGTTCAGTGTTTGTCTAAATCACATGTCCAGTCCTGCACAGGTGGCACTGACATACCTGTGTGGCACTGTGTGACATTGTTGTCCCTTCAGGGTGTCAGCCAAGTCTCTCAAGCTTTCTTCTATCACAGTGTGGCACCTCTGCCTGGCATTGTAAAGAACGTTTTGAGGGTGAGGTCATAGATGGCGGCATTGTTTGGAATGATAACGGGAATTAATAGCAGATTACTGTGCTTGCTGGAGCTTTTATTGTTCTTGGCAGCTCTGGATGGATTCTGCTATAGCCCAAAGCCTAAAGGGATCCAACGGATGCCAGGGTTCATGCAAGTAGAGGTATAGTAGCTATAGTGCCTCATGGCATTGAGTCTTATGTAGGAATTTGTTTATAAAAGGTTTAACATTCAGTAATTCAAACCGTCTAGAATTCCTTGCTTTATATTTCAAAAAATACCCATCCAGATTTTACTAAGATATCCACATTTCCAAAGAGCACACAAACACATTTCCTTTCAATCATAGGGGTTCAATTCAAACCAGATTCTCTGTCTTGGCTTCTGCCACATTAGTGTGACACACTTTGGTGGTGTCTCAGTCCCCCCTATCCACTCCTCTGTATTTTCTCGTTTTTTTCATGTCTTGTTTTGCTTCTCAGTGCAGTCAGGCCAAGCTGGGGAAAATGGGCGTTACCACATAATCACAGCAATTACTGGAAGTGGTTGGGTTTGTTCTTTGATTTATTTATTTTTTATTCTGTTTGCATGGCAAACACTGGAGGTTACCAAGCTGCATGTCATCATCATGCCCATACACTGTTTAACATCAATTACCAGTATATTCTTATGTGTCTGTTTGACCGTTTATCAACTACCAACAAATCATCATCTGAAAAATTATCATGATTAATGCGTTTAATTAGTATACAGGATTCTAAAATAAGATTTAGGTTTAGAGGTTAGGATTAGGGTTGTAGGCTTTGGGTTTGAAGGAGGAGGAGTTGGGGTTTGGGTTAGAAAGAGGAGGAGGTTAGATTGGAAATAGGGTTAGGGGTTGGTTTAGGAGACAGTGGAGTTAGGGTTAGTGGTTAGGAGAAGGAGGTGAGGTTAGGGTCAGGATTTGTGGCTGGGGGTCCGGGTTATTCTAACTAGTTACCAAAATCTCATCTTCCATAATACTAAATAGATGTTTAAGATGTTCACTTCTACTTGGTATTTTTTTGTAACCACTTGATTTTTTCACCTATAAAGTAACTCGGATTACTTCTCTTTTCCAGCACTAACTAGCTTGGCGTGTCTTTTTCTCAGACTGAGATGGATTTTTCAGTAAGAAAAGTTAATTAACATTATAAAGAGCCATGTTAAGTAACATTGCAACAAAAGGTGCCAGAATCTGGTAAAGTCTATAAAGCCTGTTGTGTTAGACTTAAGGGCAGCACGTGGTGTATTGGTTAGCACTTTCTTTTGCATCTTCTCGCTGTGCTTGGTGTGTTTCTTCCAGGCACTCCAGTTTACCCCCCACAGTCCATAGACCTGCAGACTAGGCTAATTGGCATTCCCAAATTGCCAGTAGTGTGTGTGTGTATGTGTGTGTGTGTGTGTGTGTGTGTCCTGCAATGGATTGGCTGTCTGTCTAGGCTATACCCAGCCCTAAGTCTCCTGGAATAGTCTCCATGCTTCCCCGCGACCCTGAATATAGGATAAAGTGGTATAGACGATGCGTGAGTGAGTGTTAGATTTAGTGCTGACAGCAAAACTTTATAGCAGAAAGTCATTGAATGGTGTAGATTTTTTCATGCTATCAGTGTTGAAATATGAGCTGATGGCACCCTTTCCTAATAACTAGTAGACCTGAAAGCCGATTCAAGTTGAAATGATGTCTCATGCTCCAACGTTAATGGATTTTCACGTGTATTTAACAATCACTCATCTGCTATTCATTTTCACAAAGTGACCTGGTTCGAGCAGCATTGGGACTCAACGATCCTCTAAAAAACATCGCAAGCATGCTCATTAATTCCTGCTCACCTGCTTCTGAGTTAAAAAAAAAAAAAGCAAAACTTTGGAGTGTGTAATACATTATTGTACTGCATCAAGCAGTCTTAAAATTTGTTAACTTTGTTTAGCAAATTCGAGTGTACAATGTGTGTGATATGTTTTTATCAGTGTGCTTTTGTAAGGAAGGGATTCGGATGTTCTACCCATTAAGTAGAGATATAGGCAGGAGAGAGACTCTTCTGTTGTATACAAAATTATATATGACTCTAAGCAGGCTGCGTCCTCCTGCTCGCAACACATCACAGCCATGATGATATTCAGTACGATGGGACTCCCTGTTGTGTGATGTTGCTTTTATACAACAGTTCCAGAAAGCACCTTTTATTACCAACAGATTATAATTTGTTTGGTTATTTAACCAGTTATTTTGCTTCTCCAATTCATATAATTCCACGACTGGTGGACCTGACTGAGCAGGCGACCTATAGTTAATGTAATAGTTAGCTTTGCAGCTTGCAGATGGTTCAGAGGCAATTTGCATAGAAGGTTTTAGGATGGGGGTTTAAGATGGCGTAACTTTCAGATGTGTTTTCTCGCTGAAAGTGCTTCTGTGACTGGATGTGGGTTTTGGCAGGCAACTGCAACTTACTCTCAGTTAGTGTAATTAAGGATTGTAGAACACAGAGTGATACATACTGTATGGTTACATGTTCTAGCAGTGTTATGCTCTATTATCACCTCTCATCCAATCAGATTGCTTGGTTGGAATTAATTATTGCTTAAATTTCAATAAAGAACAGTTTCAGCTCTGTTTGCATGACAGGCTTCTTTGCACAATTCTGATTTATTGCTCAGACATGGTCTGTCTTGAAGGATCTTGACAGTTTCCTTTTGCAATCACAAGTGACCTGTATGCGTCTTTAACATGAACACACTTGTCGTGCAAAACGATCATATCGATTTCTTGGGAAGTTATTCATTTGCTTTAGTCAGCTTTTGTGGATTCAAATCTGAACATTTCGATGTCACATGACCACATACTGAATATGAACCTGGTTTAAGACCGGATGTAAAATTGGCTTAAGCCTAACTAAGCTTAGGCTTCAGTTAAAAAGATTTTTAGTGTCCACTAGAGCGGTGCAAATTTCATCAACAATCTTTTCCTGCTCAGTTTTCGATTCAGAATTAATTAATGCTTTTTAAAAAAAAATAAATTTAGATGAACATATTCCTTAAAAATATACAAGAGTTTTTGCAGAAAATAGAAACTGCTTGCATCTTCTGCCAATCCTTACGTTTTGTAAGAGTATCGCTTGTTGTTCTTCTGCTTCTTCTTTTTTTGAGCCATACCGCCACATACTGGAGTGAAGTGTGGAGCAGAACACTGGCAAGAAAAAAGATTATCGCTTTGTAGCTTAAGTCAGAGTGGTTGACTGCATGGGTTCGAAATCTGATCTCTTACGTCTGTGAAGTGTTCTCAGTTTTAAAATAGCAATGAGCAAAATATTTCAAGGTGTGTTCTGTGTTATTAAATGGTTTGGAAAGCAAAGTTGAAGACAAGTGGGATTACAAGATTCTCACTGTATTTCCGTTAATTGTTCTGGGACCTGTTTGTTGCAGTATAACGATTGCTCATACACATTTGACCCTCGGGAAAGTTGTTACTTTAGTAGTGCTGACTTTGACATGGTTATTATGACTCTTTCGGATCTGTCGTGCTGCGCCTTGAGGGAGCGTTGCTGTACGTCAAAGGGCTAAACACTGTTATCTAGGCAAGTAAGAACATAGTCATCCACCCTCCTTATATTTTGAAAGAGGGATGAGTAAGAAAGAAGAAAGCAAGTGAGAAAAGGGAAAATGTGTTTATACAGTATGTTCTAACTTAAGTATTACGCTTGATAAGACAGGCCGATGCATCGGTCTTAACTTGCCTGGGCTCTCCCAGCCGCTTTCGCTGTGGGAAGGATCCAGACTTGAAGAAAGGGGTGGGTGTGGAAGAAGCAGCCTGTGCTTGCTAGAACTGCGCAGTGCACTAATCCCTTCTGAAACTGTGGTTTTTGCAGGCCTTGAGCCACAGCCAACACCGACGGTGACGTAAGGCTGAGGCACACCCACGGCCTTTTCTTTTTCATGCCCCCTTTTTTGTTCCCCTTGTCCACCAAGTCAGATCTTTCCATCTGCAGAGCTTTATGTGTACTATATATGGTACTGGTTGGGAATAACTTAAAAAGGTTTATTAATCATGTATGAATGCACCCTATGACCCGGTTAGAATTCATTCATTTATAATAAAAACCGACTCATTTACTTGTTAAACTTCTTTCAAAATCTTCAATTAAGTATATATATGTTCATTCCGCAAATTAGAGTTCGTCCAAAAATAGTAGCTGTATTTGGAGAAAACTTTCGATTTGTGTCTGGACTTCATGTTTCTGTTAAATATACATTACAAGTGGATTCACACTTGTAAGTCTTGGCAGTGGATCTAACTCTGAGTTCTTAATAACTTTCACTGTTTGTCATTGTCTGCAAACAGATGAGATTTTATTCCAAACACTCACATGCCCCGCCTCCTCGTCCTCCTCCTCTCTTTGTCTGAAGTGCTTCTGAATTTAGTGTGACAGGCTGCGGAAGATCTGAAGTGTGTTTGTGTGAGGTGTTCTGCACCAGTGTGGTCAATGAGATAAAACTCTCTTGATTTCTCTAAACACAGCCAGTTGTATCTTTTCTCTGTATACACTTGAACGTTCGCTCCTGTTTTGTTGTCATTTTCCCGTGATGGAAGAATCGGTTATACTAGCACAGAATAAAATGAAGCTTTTGGATCACTAGGTTTGCGATCACTCGGTTAAATCATGATGATGTCACCACCATCCGGATCCAGTAGTCAAGGGAACGGAAAATTATTCGAGATCTCTGCCTTGCACTTACAGGTTCTGGGTTCGATTCCCATCTTGGGTCTGCATGTTCTCACCGTGGTTGGTGGGTTTCCTCCTGCTACTGCTCCCACACTCCAAGGATCTAATTGGCTTTCCCAAATTGCCAAATTATTGTGTGTGAGTGTGTCCCCTCCGATGGATTGGCACCCCGCCTCGTGCCCTAAGTCTGCTTGGGTGGGAGGGATGCCATGCTCTGTGTCCCCTCTCAGGCAGAGGGTCACTCGCCAGTCATGTGCACTTATGTGGAAGAGGGCAGGTTGCAGCAGGTTGAAAAGATCTGTTTGTCTCAGACTAAGTGTGTGTTAACCTTCCCTCTCCCCAATTGGTATCTGGTAGAGCTGACTGGCGGGTGGGAATTGACAAGGGAGGAATTGACAAGGGAGGAAATAACGGAGGAATTGACAAGGGAGGAGAACATAAAAATGATGAAAAAATGGTTTCTCACAAAAGTGAGACTGGGTCTGTCTGCCCTATAATCCACCTGATTCTTATTATACCAATGATCTGATCTGCTATATTACATTGCTGAACTACTACTGCATGAACAGAGCTGTGTGCAGGTGAGCACTCTGTCTCTGATCACCGGTGTGAGATTTCACGCCATTCTTCAAGTCCAGCCCGGGAAGGCCAATGCAAATACAATGGATTCTAATGTAAGTTTGTGGAAAGCAAACGGAGATTGTGTGCCATCTGGCAAAGAGATTCCCTGTGTGTGTGTGTGTGTGTGTGTGTGTGTGTGTGTGTGTGAATGTAGTGGTCTTTGGAGTGTCTTCAGAGCATGTTTCCTAATCCTGCCAGGAAACTTTGTGAAAGCAAACACGCACAGGTGAGCGCCAGCAGAATGTCTTCTATTTTCGTTTCTTGGTGTGTGATGTTGAAGCCGATCTGTGGATTATCAGGAAGCGGTTGAGTAAGATATGAGTTTAGCATTCATGTGAAGAAATGCAATAACCAGAGGTTTTTATATACTGTGTGAAAAAAGTATTTGCCCCCCTTTCCGTTTTTTTTTTGTTTACACTTAAATGATTAATAATAAAATGTATTATTATAATAATAAAAAATATATAAATAATAAATCTATTATTACACAAAGATAACCTGAGTAGATTTTTTAAATCATGATTTCATTTATTGAGAATAAAATCTGCCTGAACCTGCCTGGCCCTATGTGAAAAAGTAATTGCCCCCTGAACCTAATAACTGTTTGTGCCACCCTTGGCAGCTACAACTGCAAGCCAGCGTTTTTAATGAAGTCTTTTACATCGCTGTGGAGGAATTTGGCCCACTCTTCTGTACAGAATTGTTTTTATTCAGCCACATTATAATCAGTCACTGTTTCGTTTTCACATAGGTCCAGGTAGGTTTGGACAGTTTTTTTCCCTTTAATAAATAAAATCATAATTTAAAAACAGATGTATTTTTTATTTAAGGTTTATCTTTGTGTGATATTAAAATCTGTTTGATGATCTAAATCATTTAAGTGTGACAAATATGCAAAAAGGGGAAAACTATAAATAACAAATTTTTTCATGGCACTGTAAAGTGTAGCGTGCGTTCACACCAGAGACCCAGGCACGGTTCCCAATATACTTAAAAGGTTGGTCTTGAGCACGGTACGGTGTCAGTCTCATCCTCTGAACAGTTATTCCAAAATATTAACAATATTATGCATAGCGTGAAGGGTGACGGCCTTGTACTCTTCTTCTCTTTGTGTTTTCTGCCGGCTCTCAAACCAACTAGGTGCATACCGCCACCTGCTGTGTTGGAGAGTGTAAATACAAAAGTCTGCTTGGATACGGGACTGCTCAGCTTTCACTTTAGTAATATACTGTAGTGATGGAGGGAGGGGAGGAGAGGAGGAAGCAGTGATACGATGCAACGCAACCATGTCTCGTGTGAAAGCAACATTAATATACTGTAATATAGACACTTATAGTTTTACACAGCTTTAACTGAGTTCTCGATTCTGTTTGGTCAGAAAGTGGTGATTAATTTATTATAATTATAATAAATTATTATGATTTATATTAATGTACTCGTCTATAAGGGTTGTTAACGTAACAGTGTTAACGTGTTGTTAAGAAACAAATAAAAATGAGTAATCGTCAATATGGTGAAGCTTTTTCTAGGTTCATTTACGTTTTCGTGTGCGTCTGTAGCATGACAAGCTGCAGATTTTTTTTTTTATTGTCGAAATATGTTCAAAAGAGAGAAAAAAGGACAGACTGGTGATGTTTATAGCTGCTGTAACTTAAGGAATAACAGGAACTAATCTGTTTGGTGGATGTTCCACAGTTGAGAAAAGCATGTCTCTTGCATTAATAAATAAAAAAAGATGAAGTTCCATGGTAAGAGGAATACATGCTTTTATTGGAAAATAATCAATAATTTGTGGAGGGCCTTATCATAACTCTGTTATTGATTATTTTGCTATAACCGCACACACTGTAATGGTTTATTCCTCCTTTAATATGCTCCTTTTTTCATAAATCTGTATAAGTGTCTTCAGGTAAGCTGATTTATTATTATTTTTTCCCCAACCCACCCTGTCTTATAGGAAGCCCATGCGTTTATCAATGCCTCTAATAAAAATGATCTGGCTGAGGAAAAGATTGCAGCTGTTCTGGACAAAGTTCGGCCGCCAATGGAGAGATTTAGAAGAAACTCAAGACCAACAGAAAAAGAAGAGACAGTGGTAACAGACTATACTTGATTGAACTCTTTTTAACCTTGCTAAAGATTTGTAATTAAAATGAGTAAGACACACCTCATCTGTTTTTTGTTTTTTTTTACTATTTGCAGGGAACAAACTACAGGAAGACCAACGCTGCCATGGAGATGAGACGGATTAACAGAGACTCCTTCTGGGCACGTGCGGAGGTGCAGACTTTTAATCTCTCCATCTGTAAAATCTCTGCTAACTAAATTATATGAGAAAACGCAGGCAATGTTTCAAATTTATATATATATAGATATATATAAAATACGTACACGCTGAAATAAAAGCATCTAGTTCAAATCTACACTACTGTAGTGCTCTAGGGAAGTTTGGATTCTTAATGCTCCTCTCACTGTGTCCTGTGTCTCAGCGTGAGGAAGAGAGGAGGAAGGAGGAGGAGAAGAGAAAGGCTGCGGAGGAAAGGAGACGCCTGGAAAGAGAAAGGGTTATGCAGGAAACGAAAGAGGCCGAGGAGAGAGAGAGGAAGATGAATGAAAAAATGCAGATGATTGAGGAGCAAAGGTGACGAGCACTTCCATGGACACACATATTATAGACCCACATACTGCTTTATGATGATGATGATTTTTAATAATAATAATTATTATTATTAGTAGTAGTAGTTGTAGCAGTAGTACGAGTGGTGTTCGAGTCAAACTGGGACTTTTCATTGTGCAGAATAACAGAACTCAATAAAATACGTTTATTTCTTTATATGATCCCCTGCTACACTAATGCACTTATTCCAGCGTTTTATCAGTGTGTGGATACTATCAAGGTGGAAATTTTCCTCAGGACACCGGAGCCATGATCAGAGTGCCTTCTTCATGAAACGCTGGCCTCCCAGGAACTCCTTAACTGCCTCAAACATGCGGAAATTGCTGGGAGCGAGGTCAGGACTGTACAGGGGATGTGGCAATAACTCCCAGTCAAGGACCTGTAATGTGCAAGTGGTGTTTGTGAATGATTGTGTGTACAGTTCCCACAGACAGATGCAACAAATTATCTATCAGTTTTCAAGGATTAGCCATTTTGACTCTAAATAGGCATTGGAACGACCTGGTCGGTATCATCATTCACTAAGTTACAAACCCCTTCGAAACGTTTGCACAATAAATTTTTTTACTGCGGCTAAGACTCTCATCACTGTACTGTATTGAAGTCTTCTGTAATTGTCAATCAGTTTCATGCTTTCATTCATGAGAAATTTCATCACAAGTCCCGGTTTGACTTGAACGCCCCTCATAGTGTCAGCAGGACATATTGAGAATGTTGAGTTTAACCAGTGTTTCTTCATTATCAATTTACCTAAATGATCTATTAATAATTAATCGTTATGATATTTAGGTTCTGAATATGAAATGAATCATTTATTTACTATCATAATATAGAGATCCAAATTGAATAATTTTACAGGATTAATTACTCCATTATAAAATTAAAGTAAAGAACGTCATCAGGACAGGATGTTACTGCTCTAATTACTGGTATCATAATTTTGAAAGTACATACAGTAGTCAGCATATAGGAACACGCATCAAACCTAAACAGCAGGACATGAAAGACGACAAATGTTGTGATGTTTGTTTTTCCAGGAAATTGGATGCCAAACGTCAAGAAGAATTAAGAAAAAAGGAGAAATCTCGATGGGTGAGTGAAACCAGAAGCGACTTTTATAGGTTGTGTTTATTTTGCTTATTTTAATGAGATGAATATGTATGATGTACAGGAGGTGCAGCAGAGAGAGCATGAAGAGGAGATGAGGGCTCGCCTTAGACACAGTGAATCCATAGAAAAAGCAGCCGTGAGTGTGTTACGTTTAAATTTCTGCCATTTGACTGACGCCCTTATACATCTCAGCAGTTGAGGGTTAAGGGCCTTGCTCAAGGGCCCAACAGTGGTAGCTTGGTGGTGGTTTGAACCTGTGACATTCTTATCCACAGTCCAACATCTTCACCACAGAGCTACCCACACCTTTTTATCCTTTTATAATATTTGAAAAGGAAAGACTTGGCAGTTTTTACTGTAGCTCTGTTGTTCGTGCTTCCTTTTGTGACCACTAGGAGGCAGCAGTCCTCATTTCCCAGCGCTCCATTAACCCAAGAGAGTTTTTCAGGCAACTTTCGCAAAGCTCCATCAGCCCTTCATCCCCACGCTCAGGTAATTGTTATAGAAGCATTCGTCAGTGTGTCATGAAGTGTGTCATGAAGTGCGTCAGTGTGACATGAAGTGCAGCATAACACACATGGTATTTATTTATTTATTTTTGTCTTGAAATATGCAGGCAAACCTCCATTCCGTCGCTACCAGCGCAGTTTGACAGACACCGCCTTCATCTTCGAGCGAGCCAGCGCCAGTAGCGGTCCGACTTCTCCGCTCAGTCCATCAGTCACCTCCCCCTTTTCTCGCACACCGACTAGCCCCATCAATCGCAGCATGTCCCCGACCAGTCCAGGCTTCCGCCCAATAACATCCCCCAAAAGCCCTCGCGCCCCTCTGAGGACTCCTCCCACATCTCCTGTTAAGGGTTCTCCTCCACCCTTGTGCTTTCTGCCCAGCCTGCCAGATTCCAAAGCTCCACCCCCTCAGTCCTGCCTTCCTGATCTTCCTCCTGCCCAGCTCTCTGAGGTCACTGAATCTTCAAGTGTGGTCGAGAGTAAATCATTCAGTGTAGAAGTTAGTGCGCAGGAACCTGCTACTATTCCAGATGCTCCATCCGCACCACTGCCCGAGAACCCAGTTCCTTTTAAGGGTAAGCTCTGAATAAAAAATACAAAACACTACACTTTAGTCCAGAAGATCTCTATAATATACAGATATATATTCTGTTTAAAACTTAATCTGTTTATTATCTTCAAAAAACCAGCCTCAGAGCTTCTCCTTGACACCTGCGTACCAAGTGAGATGGAGGACTTAAACATCATAGTTGGCCCAGAGACTCCAGAGCCAAGATTACCATCGGAACTATGTATCTTCTGTCCCCCAGCCGAAGAAATGTCCTTCCGCTCTCAGGATCTAGTTGAACCCGAGGAGGCTGTCATGCCACGATCAGAACCTGTTAAGGTTTTCCCTCTTATTGAGGTGGATGAACCGATAGAGGAGGAAGAACCTGAGCAGGAGGGAACTGAAGAAACAGCAGAGTTTAATTCAAGCGATGAACAACCAGAGTTTGAAACATCAACCAGTGTTGAAGCTACCCTCGTGGAAGACATTGAGGCGGATGTTAGATGTGAAGCAGGCGAGTAGAATGATATTCTGAGATAGTTACAGTATTGTGACTATTTTGTAATTATATTGTGACAGGAGCACAGGGATGTTCCTTGGTATGGGTTAGGATTGAGTGTTTAATCATCCCTTCATGTTTGCAGAGATGTTTGTGCTGGAGAAGACCGAGAACTTTGTGATTGAGGAAGAAAGACCAGAGCAAAATGGTTTATGGCCTGAGAATGGTACAGGTAAATAGGGACGGGACTCAACAGGGACCACCCGAAACAATATTATCAGGATACCTAGGTGCTGATTCAACTTGTATTGCGATTCTATAAGCATCACTATTTTATAAATATCCCGATTCAATATTTTTTCCCTCAGATTTAGTTAGAATTCTAACCAAACATCACAAATTTGCTCCTACACATGGGATGCTGTGCTGCCTGTCAATGTATGAATATGTTAGAGCACCACCTGTAGGATTATAGAGGAATGGCACCATTTTAACCTAAAATTTCAAAAATATATATTTTTAAATCGATTTTGGATTCATCATGGCGATACGTGAAAGCAACACAAGATTTTTTTCTCCATCTCTACAGGTAATGTGATTCATGTCTAGTTTAGTTTGGTTTCACAATATCCATGAAATCAGATATGACACTGTGTACTGTAACTTCACAAGTAATCCCTTAGTAATCTGTCTGTAAACAATGCGAGTGTAAACAATGAAGATAAATCAGACTTTCCTCTGAAAGCGTTTAGGTACAGGAACTATATACTGAATATCAGAGGCTTGAGGAAGCCTAGAGAACTATTCCTAAATACTATGTTCAGAAAACACAAGAAAGTCTGGCGCTATGGAAGCAAAATATCGAGAAATGAGGGGCACATACTTTAGGAGGAGTGGCTCAAGACTTTTTCACAGTAATGCACTTCAGCTTACAACATCGTAAACATTATCCGACTGCCATGTAGTCAAAGTTGGTCTTTTCATTAGAGTAATTCAACTTCTAGACACTTTTTGAACACAGTGCTAAGATAAATGTTGTGAACAGCACAGGATCTAATTGCATCAATAATTGAACGAATGAAGGAATGAATAAAACAGGAATGAATTGATGTATGTATGAAACAGGAATGAATAAATGGATGAATGAATGAAATCGGAATGAATGAATGTAACAGGAATTAATGCAGGAATGAAAAACAGAAATGACTGCATGAATGAAACAGGCATGAATGAATGAATGGATGAATGAACGAATAAAGGAATGAATGAAACCGGAATGAAGGAAGGAATGAATGAAACTGGAAGGAATGAATGAAACTGGAACGAATGCATGAAACAGGAACGAATGCATGAATGAATGAAACAGGAATGAAGTCATTCAAATTGATGAAAACCTTTGCATCTAAACATAACCACAGTTGCTCATGGATTGCACTTTTTGTATCCTCCGTCCAGCCAAGGAGTATGATGATTCCTCTGACCACAGCACACCAGAGAAGTGTACTTACATAGTCAATCGTGAGGAAAATGAGCAAGATGACTCGCACAGTGAAGAGGCGGAGAATGAAGAGGTAGGATTTAAAAGAGAAAGAAAAAACAGTGTAACTTAAACTCGTTACATAATTACATATTTCATACCATAAATATTCAATCAAAAATATTGATTTTGGTGTCTAATAGCCAGTGTTC
>JAOVVB010000029.1:8704615-8719143 GCA_028570985.1 Heterobranchus longifilis | reverse complement strand
CTGCGTGTCCGAGCGCTCTATGACTACCAAGCAGGTCAGGGTTCCTTTCATTTCCAGAAAATCCAAACAACCATTCATGCATGTACTCATACTGATCTCTGACCACACTGTGCTTTCCAGAGGATGACACAGAGATTTCCTTCGAGCCCGGGGACATCATCATGGGCGTTGAAACAGTGGACGAAGCCTGGTGGAGGGGTTTCAGCAAAGATGGTCGTCAAGGTCTTTTCCCTTCCAACTATGTGGAGACCATCTAAAGGACTTTTTTTTTTTTTTTTTTTCTCCTTTCAGAGACAGTTCTTTGTCTCTTTTGAATCAGTACCAGCGCTCAGGGACCAAAAGCTTTGGGGTATTCAGCACAGGGAGCTAAAACATGATCCAAGTCTTCTGGCTGTACCACAGTGAAGGTACTAATAGACCAATGGGACAAAAGAGACAACAACAAATAAATAAAATGATAGGGGATCAGTGCTTGGGCAACTGGTGAAGTTAGACAGGTTGCTTGAAGTTATTCCGAACCATCTACAGATTATTGTTTTTGTTTATTATTATGACATATGATATGAGGCTCAGCAGTATGTTTCACTCTTGGTTATGTTTCTAACACGGAAATCAGTCGTTATTAGTCGTTATTAGTCCTTATGATATTGACTAATTTATGGCTTTGTAACGCTAATGTTAGATATAGTAACTATAAGCCTTGGTTACAGCTGCATTTAGAGGACGTATCGTTTTATTGTTTATCGGGATAAATCCTATATTACCTATAAAGTTTTTAAAGTGCTGCTGAGCAGATTTTGTTGAATCCACTTTGTATTGTATTTACATTGGGCTTATGCAATATTGATTTTTCTCTGCTTATGATTTACAATAAACTAATGAATAATCCAGAACAAAAATCAAGCATTTCCACCATTACAGGTTTAAAGAGGGCCTCATAACATCAGCAGTCAGGACCTGCTTGCTGGCAGAAGAAGATGAGAGATTTTTATTACTCAAACATACAGTGATAAATTATATTTCACCATCAAGGCAGAAAGTTTTCTCAGTACGCCGGAGCCCTGATTGTACTGGCCTCCCAGGAACTCCTTTAGGGGCTCAAAAATGGCTTGTCCACTTGAATGGACATACTCAACTTCCTTAAATCGTCCATACCATTCCAATGTTTTACTGTGGCTAAGCGTCTCATCACTGTACTGTGCTTGAAGTCTTCTGTAAATCTTAATCGGTTTTATGCCTTCATTCACAAGTCCCAGTTTGATTTGAATGCCCCTCATAGCATCAGTTGCATATAATGGCATTGTATTATGTTGGAAAGATCACACTATTGCACAAGCCTAATGTAGACCCGAGTTTTTTTTATTTCGTGGGTAATAATGTGGTGAGGATGACTTTTTACTAACCAACACCTGACTGAGGTCAAATAAGGCAGTCTGGTTTTACACTGTATTTGTGCAGAGTGAAACCTTTTAATAGACACAAATTCAATCCAGACTCACTGATGTAATATCACAAATACGATAAAAAATATTTATCGCCGATATGAGAAATCTAGCCATTAACTTTTCATGGAATTTACCATTCTCAAATTTCTTTTTTTTATTTTTATTAAACACTGCTACATAAGATTACACTCAACTCTACTGTTTTATACCTACCGACCACCTGACAGCATCTTGTGTGTGGTTCACTTTTTCATCAGTTAATTAAAGATCTATATCTTGTATTTAACTTTTCTGACTTTTTTTTAAATTAACATTTTAATGTTTTTTTAATGCTGGAAATGTGTAACTGATGTTGATATTAGTATTAAAAATGCATATACTTAAGTAATTTTTAACCAGAAGACAATTACCTAATTACACTCAGCCATAACATTAGCAACACAGCCAGGTGAATTGAACAACACATATTAGAAATGATATATCTTGTCTATTGTATATATGTCTGGGGTGACCTAAGGCCTTCCGGTCAGGTCCGATCACTAAAAAAGTCAATGTTGGCCACGACAGAAAGTCGCCAGAACACCCAGTGCACTACAGACTGCTGCATACTGGGCCCAGCAGGCAAACAGCCCCACGCCACCGACCCGGCTTCTGCCCAGATCCCGGTCCAACCAAGCCCCATGGCATGTGCTGGACAAAAAAGTCTGATCCACGGAGGCTGCAGTCGGCCACCCACAGCACCTAAAGGCTCAAGGGTCCGTGTGCATGAAGTTTGCATGTTCTCTCCATGTTTGGTGGTCTAATAATAGGGTAATAGACATGCCTGCATGTGTGAATGTAGACCAGAAGGCTCACCACTGTGGTAAAATGGGAACAAATACAATGGTAATCAGCATTGGCCTTCACGGTCCCTAGTTGTTCTACAGAGGTTCCCAGATGGATGGATATATATTAGAGGCTGAATTGTTGGATAACCAAATAAATGTTTGTGCTTTCCAATTGTTTCAGTAACTGTATCTTGTGTAATGTTGCTGTTATAACCTAATCACAATCCAACTGTAACATTCAACACAATTAGGTACACAATGAAAAAAAAGAAGAAAAAAAAAAGGCAGGCTTATTTATAGCTTTTTAATAATCTGCATTTCTATTATTATAATCATTATTATTATTCTACATGCTGAGTTAGTTTTCACTCCAATGGTAATGTGCATGCAGACAGCCTGCTGACAGGATGCTCATCTCCAAGTTAAACTTAATATTATCTACCAGAATAGTTAGACCTACAGTATAGTCATCTGATAAAATATCTCAATAGCTATATTTAAAACAAACAATAAAAACAAAGGATAAGATAAAATACAGTTTGAACAAAGGCAAGAAAGGAAGCTGTTAATTTACAAAACTTTACAACACAGACTGAATGACTTTACAGGTTCAAAGTTGACCTTGGTGGCTCTTAATTAGCAATGAAAAGCAGAATTAGTTAATAATCTCAATTCAGTATTGTAATACAGTGTACAAGTTCACTATAACGTCCACCATACTGATGTATTTGTCAGTACAACTGAAACAGAACACAGACCCACCGCACCACACACTATATTGAACACATTGTGTGCTTATTATTTACGTATGCGCGACTTACTGTATATGCCTCACTGTGAAAAATGACAATCCTGAGATGTACATATGTATATTCAGGTATCAGCTTGTTCATTACTGGAGGTGTCTAGTGTAGACTAGATTTTGATCATTTCAATAGCGACCTCCTGTATAAAGCATAGAAATGACAAAATAAACTTTTGACCTCAATTTTCCCATTGATAGCTTATGAAAAGTGCTAAAATCACAAGAAGCAAACTGCACTGATGATGCAGGTAGCGCGTTAAACTGGGAAACGTTTGCATAGTCATGTACGTTTCATATACACCGGGGTAATATTACAACACCTGATACGTTCTGACCCGTTGCGTTTCTGCAATCGGGAGCACCTTCACTACAGCAGCCTCCAACATAATGAGAACTGGTTACAGACTGAAAATTCCTGATTTGTAATCCATAATTTCTAAAGTTTGCATTGTTCTAAGAAATGTACATTTTGTGAAAGTGATAAACTACTGCACCAAATTCAGCAGCCAGTTAAACTTTAGTTGGATTTAGTTTTGAGTGGCACACACACTATTTGAAAGAGAGTACTAAGCTATACCTTTTCATATTACTGATATTTTGAAGATAATATTTACATCCAATAATTTTTGAAGGTACACTGATGGAGCATATGAATGGTAAGAGAATAGTTCAGTACCTTTTTTTTTTTTTTTAACCCAACAACCCATTAATTTACTGTAAGGTACACAAGTAGTGGATTAGTGCCTGTTGTGTATATAAAATGTACGCACAATTTGTCAGTTTTCCTCTTCTTGTCAATCAGTGGAAAGTGAACACCAGATGACCGATGCTCATAACCAGTTACACTAACATGGGAGTACAATAACTATCAGCACAACACCAGTGTCATGATTTTAAACACTTGGTTGCAGCTTGTACATAATGTGTAAATCATCACCCAGCACCTCATCAGTAACAGTTTAGGAATACATCACTTCTGCTGGATGGATGTTTTGGTTGGAAAAATCAGGCCGATCAGGTTTGATCATCAAAACATGTGATAAGGTAGCTAGTGTTTCTTTTTTCCACTGTGTTTTTATTTAAATAATGCATGTCTAAGAAATTGTTTTACAAAATGAATAATGAAAAAACGTCTAATAAGCTGTTGTTAATTTGATTAGCATAATAAGACTAAACTATAGTAAAGTAACATTGTGAACAGATTTTGTACAGCACTGCGTCTATAAAATGGCGGCTGCACGGTTTAAGCTTTAAACCATTTAAAAATAAACACTTTTTTTAGTAAAGCAAATTTTCAGTAGCTTGTTTTGTAAATTAAAGTTTAGAGGCTGTTAAGTTACCAATGATTTCTTTTTTTAGTTAAACTTGATATTATCTACCAGTTCTGCTGCTGCAACTAACTGCAGATCATTAGTCCAGGAGATTGGAGGAGCAAACTGACTCTGTTAGAAATACCGAACTCCAGTTTGAGGTGCAGAATCACAGGATATCTGTATTACATTAAACTGCTATCGAACCACAGTTAAATAACTATTCATCACCACGTTGTAGAACCCATTTTCAGATACTCTCTCCCATTAACTGCAATCTTTGTTCATCATCCCTGAACTGAGAGTCTGAGCCATTCTGAGTACAGGTATACAGTTAAACCTTCTCTTCCAAAGAGTTACTCTTTAAGGACTGAATAGTTGGGATGTACTGTAGGTAATTTTGTAAGAAATTCTTTCCTCAAGATGGAAGGATCTGAAGGATCTAAATGTGACTTTGTAGCCAGTTTCTGGGGTCCAGCTTTGCTCGGAGGTTCCTCAGGCTGCGGCGTGCCCCGGAGGGTCGCGAGAAGGCGAGATCCGATTCTGGGCTGTTACTCCCTTCGCTCGAGCTGTTACTAGAAGTGGAGCTTGAGCAGGAGAGAGGCGGAGCTTGCTGATGGAGCGAGCTGGATGATGGCGGTTGGCACGAAAAGTGGAGTCCCCCGTAGTTTCTTCCTCGCAGCGTGGACAGCTTGGCATCCAGGGAAAGTGTACGAGGGCGGAAACGGTTAGAGGCGAGGTAGTGGGGCGAGCATGGGCTAGAGCTGCAGGGGCTGGAGGTGTCTGAGGCAAGGCTGGCCTCAGAGGAGAGCAGTGCATGAGGCCGGTGACAGCGGGGACTGGGAGAGTGGCGTGGAGAGCCTTGCCGAAGGTTTTTGGGGCTACCGGGAGGCTCTTCCTTAAACAAGTACATCCAGTGCGGTGGGGTCTGAAACTCAAACTCCTCAATACGCCTCGTCAGGATATCGGTGACGGCACTGATGTCATCAGATGTGTCAATAACTGTCAGACAGAAACAGAGAGCACAGTTACTATAAACAACCCAAACAAATGCAGGCAGAGGCATTTTTGTGCTTGTCTTGTCTTAGTGTTTGTTTGTTCAAAAAATCTCAAAAGATCTTAGAAGGAAGAAACTAATCCATAAAAGCCAAATTTTTAGCACATGCCTCTAATATAACGTAAAGGCAATTAAACATCAGAACAAATTTTAATGGAAAACAATAATCATACTTGCATCCTGTATCTAGCTTCCTTTTTTTTTTTAAATTTGGACCGCTCTAAAGTACAATGTCAAGGCAGGACGAGGTTTAAAAACATACTGAAGGTCTTCACAGGGCACTAGCCAGAAACAACCGGCCTGGTTACGTCACCTGTCGCTGTAATAGGAGGAGAGCAGCGCACGGATCTCAGCAGAGACAGCGTTATCCTGCAGCAGCAGGCCCTCACAGGAAGGAGGGGCAGACAGAGGGGGAGCTAAGGGCAGGGCAAAACCACCACAAGGGGCAAAACCAGGGGAATGTAACATGGGGAAATAAAATATGATGTTTTTTAAGCATAAATATTAGGTGTAATTCGATTTTTATGAATGTATTAAGTCCGGTAGTGTGTATAAAAAAAGGAATGGTGATGAAAATGTTTTGAGAAATCAACGCAAAGGTAAACAGAAAATGGACAGAACCAAAGAGAAGACAAAAGTGAAAGAAGAGAGACAGAAAAACAGAGTCAGTGTCAGAAAGAAATAAGTTTATGTAGAGAAACTCAGCTTAGGATATGTGAGGATTTAAAGAGGTGCGACCATTGGTGCATTATGTCTGAATCAACTTCATTAACACTGCCTACAGCACTGGCTTTAAGGAATACTCCAGTAAATTTGAATCTAAATTCTGTCATAAATGAAGTCTAAATGCAGGTATTGAGGTGGTCAGAGGGCATTTATGAGAATAAATAAGCTTTCATGAAATCTATGGTCTAAAGTATGGGCTCAAATTCTCATTTCACATTTACAGTTTATAACATTTAGATTTTTATTTTTATTTAACTGTTTTAAATTTTAAAACTGATTAAATTTTATTTAATCTGTAACTGTTTACATTCTTCCTAGAAACCGCTTTTTAAAAATGAGTTTGCAATTCTTAACTCAGTTAAGAAACATGTTAGAATAGAGATTAAGGTAAAAAACTCTTGATTTTCCATTAAACAAAGCAAATTTCTGCTCTCTTCTTCCTGACGTACCCATCTCATGGTAGAGCGAGCCCTGTTTGGCTGAAACCAGAGCAGGTCTGCGCGGTGAAGGCAGGTCGATCTTCATCAGCTCGTCACAGCACTGCTTCCACTGGCCTGCAGGGGGACACAGCGGATCAGTCAACCAAGAAATTGCTTACTTGATCAATTTAATCGCTAGCCTTGGGGACCGAAATATAATGATGTAATCATTCATTCATTCATTTTTCATAGCGCTTATCCTGTGTAGGGTTGTGAGGGCCCTGGAGCATAGACATATGTCACCCCTACTGCAGGGCACAAGCACACACCACCAATACAAATCTGTATACAAGAGTAGAAAGAAATATTTTTCAATTTATTTCTAAAAATGCAGTACATTTACAGTACATATGCCTTGTGTTAAAATGAACAAAGACAGTGTAATTGATGTGACCCCTGAACATCCCTTGTAACATCACTGCACATTATCCTTGTATCACAAATATTTGTCTATTTGTTTTTAGCAAAGCAGCATTTCTACTTTTTTTTTTTTTTTTTGGTTCAACAAAAATGCTATACAAATCATTAAGGGATTAAATGTTCAAAATTTTTATTTTGTTAAGAAAATGATTTCTGTGCTTTCTCGCATTGGGTTAAGTACATCCAGCATAATAAAATAGTCCTATTGAGCAGAATATTAAGAAGACGTTACCATTGCATATGATTTAAACACAGATTGTAAAGAATCCAGTACGACGATTACTCCTGTGCTCAGTACCAGTTCTATTTAAATTTTAGTCAAGAGGAGTATGCTTGCTGCTGCACTACAAAGAAAGTCTAGCATTACGGACATGCACCTCACAGCGCAACATGAACATTCTGTATCTACAGTATGTTTCTAATTCAGACTGCTTTAATGTAACTCAAACAGAAAAAAATTGTTTATGCACCCATCTACTGTACATCTAACATAAAAGGACACACTGATTAGCATTGAAGCATGTTGGACTCACCTCTGCACAACATCTGGTGTAAATTTGAGTCTTACAATCAACCACATGTTCCTCATTTCACCACTTTTCATGAGGCGTCCGTTTCAAATTTATCACCATCACACGGAGATGGTGATGAAAGTTTATCGTGTCGTGTGAAAGTTATTTATTTATTTACTTACTAGGGTTTTTTTTTCTTCAGTATTTTGGTCTTTCCACATGCCATCTGTCACATCGGGCGACAAATACTCCCCAACCTGGAGATATATCAGTTCTTTACAGTATATTGCAGTTACCTAAGGGGTCGGGCTGCCAGCTTGATGCTGATTGTCATTCACAGACTTTGGGCAATTCGGAAACGCCATGTTTTTGGACTGTGGGAGGAAACCGAAGCACTTGGAGGAAACCCAAAAAGCATTGAGAGAGAATATGCAAACTCCATGCACACAGACCCGAGGCGGGAATCAAACCCAGACCCTGGAGGTGCAAGGCGAATTTTAAACATTTATCCTTATTCCAGTAAACGTTTGTTGAAATTCATGTTTTTTAATCTCTGTCCCTATTCCCATGCAGCAGCTGTCTATATTAGAATGCCAACGGCTCCCCCTTGTGAAAAATCTGTAGCTGTGATGTTACACTCACTCATGTCAAAGAACTGCTGCCAGAAGGCCTCCATCCAGCGCTGTGTGTCCTCTCGACTGTCTGTCACTAGCGTGTGCGTGACCTCCTCTCCTCCATACTGGTTACTGATGCAGATACTCTGAGCTTTGCTTTGGGGGTCTCTTTCTGCTGCTCGTATTCTCGTCTCCTGTAACAAACAAACAGAATTAAGCCTAGGCCTCTTTATGAGCACATGAGCAGCAACAAACCACTAAACATCTGCTGATGACTGGCATATAAACAACTTTACTGTGAATAGTAAAGTCAATTAAAGTATATGCAAAACTATATAGAAATCCGGTCTGGATTAAATTCTGCACTGCTCCATTTTGTAAGAAAGGTAAAACTCATGACCTTAGAGCTCCATGCATTGGATGCATAGATAGATGTCATGAATCTTAGCCATAATACCACACTGATTTGAATTTACAGAAAGCCTCCTCAAAGTGCTACTGCTTTGTCTTCATGTTCTACTTGCCATTTCCACCAGTAGGTGGGAGCAGAGCTTCACTAGACATGCAGACGCTTTCCTGACGAGACAGATGAACGCACTGCCTTACAAGAAGAGCACCTTTTTAAGACAATATTTTAACACATCAGCATATGACATGAATAGGAAATACTTCTCAGTGGAAGAAGACTTGAAACTACTCTGACACACTGGGAGCTGTCATGACAAATCTCTTGTCTAGTCAAGGGATATAAAGACTCAAAATCATCATAATGATCATAGTAACAATATTTTGCATTGTTACGGTACATTATCATTTAAAACACATTTTATGAAAATGCAATGTAAAACCGACTACTGAATGCATAGTTGAATTTTTTTTACATAAGTTTATATACAACAAGTTTATATATGCAAAGAAACAAAAAAAGAGGTGCTATAGCACTCTAATCTAACAGATTAATGTTCTTATTCTTCTATTAAAATGACTTCAAAGCAACTGCTTTCAAGAGCTCTGTAACATTGTATGGATTTAAAAGCCCTGTAGTCGCTCTGTTCTACCGCATGATAGCTAAGCCACATGATGTGTAATTTATGCCAGATGGAGGTGTGTGGCCTAAATGCCATAATCACAGTTGTTGTGGCGCCGCGTTTGTACAATGTGGCTGTCAGCTGCTGCACCAAGCACATAAGGACTTTTGATCACAGAGACCGCACACTGCTTTCATTCACTGATGACATGCAGGGTTCAATGCCAAAGGCAGAAAACATAATGAGTCAAAACACTCAGGCTCTGCAACCATTCTGCTGCATGTGCAACAAGTACCATTTGGGGCAAATTCCTTAACTGTGATAGGAACAGTATACAAAGAGGGGCGTTCAAGTCAAACAGGGACTTATGATGAAATTCATCATGAATGAAGGTGTAAACGCGATTAACATTTATAGAAGGCACAAATGAGACAAAAGTGCAAACATTTTAAAAAGGAAATGATGATCCTGGCGCTTCCCGTGACCATTTATTGAGTGAAACATCTGATCCCTGAAAACCGAGGGATGATGTGTTGTCAACTTGCAGAAGAGAGGCATTTTTCTGTGGGAACTGTATCCACAATCATGCACAAACATTCGGCTGCAAGTTAATGCCACATCCCCAGTACAGTCCAGACAACGCTATAAGCCATTTCTACATGTTTTAAAAGGTCCATTAAAGGAGTCCCCAGGGGATCAGAGTTTCAGATATTGATAAAACTTTCTTCCTTGATGCTTTCCAAGCACTGGTGAAACACTGGGAAGTGTATAAATGTAGCAAAGGATTATAAAAAGACATCAAGGTAGTTTTTACTCTCATAACTGTGTCTGTCATTCTGCACAATTAAAATTCCTGGTTTGACTTGAACGCTCTTGTAGATTGCAAATATCTTTAGAATCACCTTTTAATACCTCTAAGTAAAAGTGACTTAACACAATGTGTGGAAGAAAAAAAAAAAAACATAACGGAGCTCCTTACTTTGTTAATGCCGATCGTTAATAAAGGCTCGACATTGGCCTCCAAATCTTCTTGTCGGTGGTAACAGAAGAGGTTTGTCCCTTTTAGGACACCATAAACTTTTGTCCATCCTTTAGGATCCCCACCAAGCTATACAGAAAAAAAGGCACTGATGTGAGCAATCTGAGGAGTGTGAAAGAGATTGTGAGTATATTTTTAAGCCTGTGTTTATGCATCACCTTCACCCTGAGGCATCCGCTAAGCATCTGCTGGGTCATACAGAGGGGCTGAGCGGCCAGACGACAGCACGCGCTTCCATACAACGGCAACCAGTATGAACACTCCTCTACAGACACAGAGCAATTAAGTTAATGATAATGAAAACTACTATTTCGTCCCCCTAAGGACTACACTAGGCTAAACACCATTTGTGCACCTGCATGCTGTCGAGCTGTTAACATGCCTTAAATACCACGTCATTAACACACTCCTATTAACTAGCCATTACTAGCAATTTCCACTTGGGTTTATGAGAGCAACCCTGACATAATAATAATAATACTCAAGAGAAGATTACAGCTACAAACCCACACACACAAGCAAATTACACTGCATGCTCTTATGCAGATAACAAGCATCCAGTTTGACTAATTTGTTCTAAATGACTTCACATTATCTTATTGTTAAAAAAAGAGAAATAAAAACAGGTGAAGTGAAATACAGAAAAACAGACTGCCATGTAACAGTCTCTACAACAAAATAAATGATTGCTTTTTCGTTAATTCTACAAAAGTAAATGGAAAAGGAAAACATTGCACACCAGCTGTTAAGTAAGATAAGAATATAAGCGGTATAAGACAAAATGGAAAAATAAATAACGTTTTTTTTATAAAGAGAGTAAAACTAAATGCTTTTCATTATACGCCATGTGACTTTACTTGGTTACTTTAACTTTTTATCCATTAATTTCTCACAAAGACATTACTTTCTACAACTGCTCCAGGATTTGAACTCTAAACTGACTATATTACTACAGGAAATTAAATTCCTAACAACCAAAAAAACCCAGAGATAATAATTAGATCATGGTGAGCTGAGAGGGGTGCTTGGGTAGCGACTCACCGTTGCCAGTTATGGTGAGGTCATGTGTGCGGAAGCTGTCCTGAACATGGGACAGAGTGAGAGTGGTGTGAGCCAGGAGATGGTACTTGGGTCCTCTGTAGACACACACATGTACATATACAGATATATGATATAATAAGGAACAAAGTGATATAGCATATGCACGATAGAATATATACTTACAGTGTGTATGTAGCTGTGTGTTTTTGCGTATACTCACGGCACAGGTGGGACAGGAAGCAGCAGTTGTGCATTGCCCCCGTTGCTGATGGGGCTGCAGGCTCCAGACTCCAGCCCTGCACGCATCTTCTTTCCAGATGAGCGTCCCAGGGAAGAGCTCAGCTTGCTGGCCAGCTTGCGTGGTGTATTGCCCGCTGAGTAATCGTCTTCTGTGCAGCAGCTGTACAGCTCTAACCTCAGCTCAAAACCTGGGCTCGCTTCATTACTAAACATCGACAAATTAGAAACATACCATGTGAGACAATGGTTCATATTTAAAAAATGTTTGAATAATATTTAAGATCATATAATTTTAAACTGTCTGCGTTACTGCTGCAGAGTCAGTTTAGCTTCATGAACGCGGCAAATGTTAAACCTGGCTAAAGGGGAACAATTTGCAAGATTTAACATTTCTTAGGCAAACCAGATCTACATATTCAGTATCATTCATATCTTCATGCTGTAATCTCACACAGTGAGCTTCATACTCACTTCCTATGGTGTAAACATAATGGCTCTATACACAACAAAATCATTCAAGCTGGAATATTTTTTTTTCTCCTCTATCTTGCTTTCATGTCAATGACTAAACGAAGTGGGCTCATGTGACTACACACATGGGAGTACATTTTTAAGCGGACACTACATGAACACATGAAGGGGAAAGTATTAACAGAATTTTTGAAGGAAAAAAAATATATAAATAATTGCCATGGGCAAGATTATACCGATTTAGAAGTTCTGAATGTCAGAACCCTGTGTGATAGAAGTAAATTATTTGCTAATCTTGCTTAGACTTAGTAACAACTTTAAACATCAAATCAGGATATTTATAAAATCATGATACTAACAAAATCGCAAATCGAATCGGCACCTAGGTATCATGATAATATCGTATCGGGTGCTCCGTATTGATTCCTATCTCCAATACACACACACTTACAAGACTATGGTGTTGTCGAAGCAAATGTCTGTGAGGGTTCTGTCCACCATCACCATGTCTGTGTCAAAGATTTCCCCTCCTAACTGCAGCAGACAGAACACAGCACAGCGGTGGAGCTCTAAGAGAGAGAGAGAGAGAGAGAGAGAGAGAGAGAATAAATCAATTAGAGCGAACAAGCCTGTTCTATACATTTCCTTGTTTGCTTTTAGAGCATGTATAACAATGCTTTCAGCAGGGCAGAGTGCCAGAGTGCAGCCTAAACTTTAGCAAATATTGAGCTTTGTCTGTACTTGAGGGGACTACATTACAACAAGCAAGAGGAATGCATGATAACCAGCCACAACATGTGACTCTGGATGTGGCTATGGCGAAAATATTTTATGACATAATTCAAGAAAAACATCTTGGCATGCATCATGATGCATGTTGACTTTTCAGTGCCACTATAGCAGAAGAATAATATGTACTGTATATGTATAAAAGAAATGATTAAACAACAAGAAAAAATAAAAGAATTAACTAACAGAACTACTACCACTACCAATAATTCTCCTAAAAAAATATTAGCATGACATTACACAAACCATGTGTTTTTTCTATTTTATTATATTATATTTTAAGAATGATGGGATGTGTCCTGGGTTAAATGCACACATCTGTGCTGAAAAACTCTTTATGGCCAAAAAAAAATTATTTATGAGTTTCTGAGACTAGACCTGACAAATATCCTAACACTGCCTCCAGAGGCTTTTACAATGCCCACTATGCACGATGGCGCATGACAGTTCCTTTCTTACCCTGACGCGTCCATCGCTCTGGAATCGGGTCAATCTGGACTCATGACCTTTTTCCATTGCTCCAAATCCAATCTTTACAGTCCCTAGCAAGGTTTCAAGGCTTTTTCCTGATTAGTCTCACTAAGAAATGGTTTTCTCATGGCCATACAGGTGTTTAGTCCCAATCATGTGAGTTCTCATCACCCTGTGTGTGTGTGTGTGTGTGTGTGTGTGTGTGTGTGTGTGTGTGTGTGTGTGTATGGAAATGCTCTTACTTTCACTACTAAAAACAGCTCTGGTTTTAACTGCAGTTTTTTTCTAGCATGCAACTTCAAATGCTTAAGTGATTTCAATTCATGATGTTGTCTGACTGTATTTATTTTACAAAGTTTGATTTGTAGGAAGTTCATCGCCATCCTACCAGGTTATGATAATGTGTTGAAAGGTTTTTTAACTTATTTAGAGTCATTTTGAATCTCCTTAGTTGTTTTCTTTGCTTCATGAAGCCCAATAATTTGACCCAGAGACATTACACACACACACACACACACACACACAGATGTCCTGTCCCTTTAAATGTACCACGCAAGTGCATTAAACATGCGTTGACGTTGCTGACTCGGAGGTTCATTTAGCCTAATGTTTACACCAACACTTTCTAGAATCAGACAAACAAGTCTCAGGAGTACGACTTGGGGTTTTAAAGGAAATGATGCAAAAACATTAGTACTTTAGCTCTGTTCGGCTACTTTCCTAGCCCTGGGGAAAATGCAAATATAAACCCAAATGTGCATGCGTCTGTGTGTGTGTGTGTGTGTATGAATGAGAATAGCTTTTCAGTGACCCTCGACAAGTAGCCTAATTAGAACGCCCCTTTACCCACATTTCAACTCTCCCCTTCATTAAATCAGTAATGGTGTTTTAATAGACAGTGTGATCAAGGTTCATAAACGTCACATATTCAGACGTGTCAACACGCGTTCCCATTTTCAGCCCCAGCAGCTCCAATCTGAACTCACAAACTGTCTCCGTCCAGCTCATCTCCTATTTAACCCAGCCAGGAAGAGGACAGGGTGTGTGTGTGCGTGTGTGTGTGTATTGGGCCTCTTAAGTAACTTGTTATCCTCCATTATCCCCTATTTAGCATTTCTCTCTGATACAATTCAAGTACACATCACGCGCACCCCTGACAGTTTTCAGCACACACACGTACATACGTGAGTAAACTTCCATCCACAAAAAAAAAAAAAAAAGGTAGGGGAAAAAAAAGGAAAGTCAAATTAAACC
>JAOVVB010000029.1:8643444-8677720 GCA_028570985.1 Heterobranchus longifilis | reverse complement strand
GTCTTTGGACTGTGGGAGGAAACCGGAGTACCTGGAGGAAACCCATCAAGCACGGGGAGAACATGCAAACTCCATGCACACAGAGCCAGGAATCGAGCCTGGCCGGGATTTAAATGTTACCATGACCTTTGCGGGGTGCAAAAGTTACAAGTTAAAACCAAAACATAGGATTTTAATGTTATGGCTGATCAGCATATATATGCACACATGTAAACCCTTTCATCAAACCTTAAATCATTTCAACCATAACATCTGATTACATCATTTTTATAATGAGGTCTTGAACCCTTAATGCAGTAATATCTATTTAACAGCTTTTGATTCCTTAAAAGGTCCCACATTTGACCATTTCTTTAATAAATTGAAATAGGCTTCCCCAAAGTGGGTCTATTAATGTTTCAGCCAAAATGTCCCTCAGATAAAGCATTTTCTTTTCATACCTCAAACTTCCTCAGTTCCACCCCTCCTCCAAATGCACTGTTTTAGTGTCCATATAATTGTCCTGCTGCTGAGCCACGTCCCAACAGCTGGGTGAGGGTAGCTTATATACAGTAAGGTCACTATAGGAAACTGCATTTAGCTTATTTAAGATCAAATAATATACAGTACATGCACACTGAAGAGACACTGGAATAACTAAAATGACTACAGTAATTAGTGAATTTTGCTTAATAGATTCTCTCTAACTTAAAGTTTTTCCTGGCCTGAGTGCTTATAGTATTTACAGGTTTTATTAAGGTTAAGAACCATTTGTCAGAAGAGGAAACAGCAAGGATGGAGTAGTCTAGAGACCTCAAGCATCAACATCCTTGAACTGGCCCCAGTAGTGGAATGCCGCTTTTATTAGATCCGGTTGTCCATCATCCCAGTGTGTGGCAGCACGTTAATGGCTCCTGCTGTAAAAAGAATTTCTTAATTTAAACGGATTAGTGTTCAGACCAGGAAAGAAACTGCACCACCATGACAGACTATTTACATAACAGTGAAAGCACTTTAAATGCAGTAGGTCTATTTTAAGGATTTAATGCTGGTTAAAGTACCATGTGCTTAGTCTGACAGATTCACAGACTGATTCTAAATGTTTGAGAGCATCAGCTAGGTTCAGATGTTTAATTTTACTTATGGTGTCCTGCATTTCATATATGGATAGAAGAATATATTGCAATTTTGTTAAAATTGTTTAACAGCACTTTTCATTAAATGCTCTAATGACATTTTAACATCCTTCAAAACTGCATTAAAATCAGTTTACTCAGAAATAAAAAGAAGGGGTTCATTTCTTTTTTTCTGGCCAGTTGGTGATTTTAGCTCAGTAACAGTACATCGTTCTTGTTTTCTATCCTATTGCATGTTAGTGCAAACCTTTTAATATTTTCACTACTCCAGTTATAGTTCAAATGAACAGTTGTTCATAAGATCATGTGATACCCTAAGCATTAGTTTTATCGTTAAAATTACACATTAAAAAAAAAAAAAAAAAAGGTTTAGACTTGAATTTTTTTATCGCCATCCTAAAGAAGAATGTTGTCAGTGTCTAGAGTGTAAGATAACAGAACAAAACAAAGCTTTAAAAGAAGTCACAAAAGTCAAAAACATGTGACCATCACACTGTATAGTGGTGTACTGAAAATGTCAGAAATCTTGTATATTCGTTCACCCTGAGAATTAAAACTATTTCAACTTCGATTCTCAAAATGTCACAGTTAAAGATAACACTCGGGCACGAGATGGAAAAAAGACTATTTAATTCACTTATGTACAAAGAATACAAAACCTCAATTGGAACATGAACCCAAGTGTAGAACTTCAGCAACATAATCAGAGTCTGAAGTCAGTTTTAACCTGTGGTAGAGAAAGAACAACTAGGTAATGTAGAATGTATTAAATACAGACAACTCCAAAATTTGGCACCCTTTAGGAGAATGGGCTGTAAGGTGATTACATAATAAAATGACTATTTGACTGACTGATATTTTTCTAGATTATTTTGAGTTTTGTTCAATTCGCACAATCATAGCTTTTAGTGTAGTGAAACAGCGGTTATGATCATAAAATGAATTATCAGCTTTCATTGGAACTGAAGAAGGTGATTAACATGAATGCACCTTATAAGGAAGGAGATTCATGGAGAAGCAGTCCATGATCCCTTTCCACATGGGTCCAACCCTCTTAAAAATTAAAGGCTTAGTGTGGTTGTACTCTTCACCCTATACAAATTATAAGACATGCTGATGAATTTGGACCTACACTACTTAGGACAACATGGGTTAGGAGTATATTATGTCTCCATAAACTTACTCATAACTGCTACTCAGTTTTGTTGCTAGGGTGCCAATAATTATGGAGTTTCCAAAATCACAGTTTGCCACAAAAGCAGGATAAAAATATAAATTGGTGAGAGTTAACAGACTGACTTTCTATTCAAGGGTTTATTAACCATAAAAAGGATATTTTATATACATACATTTTCATAAAAGCACAGTATACTGCATGTTAACACATATACACACACATTTATAATTATTAATCTATAAAATCTTTATGTAGGTTAAAAAATATATATATATACCAGAATGAGCTTCATTTGTGATGCAATTTCTTTGCAGCAGCGTCTTTGCGACCTTGTTTCAAGCCCTGTAAAAACAGTGTAATGTAAAGCAGTGCGATGAAAAAACATGAAAAGGTTTTTTCCTTATGCCATGTTTTTTGCGCAGTTCCATAAACATAGTAAATGTAGTCATTACTTACTAGGTAGTATCCTGTGTGGTAACCACTCATATACCAGGAGATCAGCATGCTACCTAGAGCCTCATCATCCTCCAACATGTCAGGACTAATTGGTGGTGGTGGTGGGATCATCTGGACCAGAGTTAAGAGGTTTATATTAATTACAGTTTTAACCTGATTAGTTCTGTACTAATAAGCTTTTGACTATTTGTAGCTTTCACATGCCAACAGATTGAACAGTGAATCTTATAAATAGGCAAAGACTAGTAGATTAATTCATCATCCACAACTTTTGATGGTGCCGAAGATTTAGGATGACATTTCGTAGAAACTGTACTTTGAATTTTTATCTTTTCCTAGGCTAGAAATATGCAATATGATATTCTCTCATGATGCACACATTTAAGCTGTGATGTTTGGTAGGTTATGTTAATTAAATGCATTTAATTGGTCAACATTCTCTTTCTCACAGAGCACGCTCTGTACACTTTTCTGGCCTTCCTTTTCTTAAAAAAAACTTATTATAAATCTTATTAGTTCTTCCATAGACTTTTTAGCTACTTAAAGTTATGTATGTAATATGAGGATGTATCATAACTTTAAAACTTTTATTTATACGTAGGGAACATATGTACCACATCTCATTCTTTTTTTCATGTAAATTATAAAGAAACTGGAACCAATAGAATAGCCTATGCTTAAGTAAAGAACACAAATTTTTCTATTCCTTAACTAGCATCACTAGGCTCTCACATGCCAGAATGCTTATCTAAAAGGCAACGGTCCTACTATACACACGTTTTTAAATAAACACATATCATTCGCTTTGTATTTGGTGAGCTAGTCATGACTACTCATTAGTAAGGAAGGAAGAATTTCTAAATTGTTAAGAGACAGTCCATTCCCTTTATCATCCAAAATGTGTGCAGCTGTGCTGAACAGTCGCTCAATGTCAGCGAGGAATGGACATGTAAGGTAATTCTGTAAAGGAAACTGCTCTTTATTTCTCTCTGCATTATTATTTTTGTAATAATGGTTTTATCTTTTTACTCTCTGCAGAGCAAAGCTCGAGCTTCTTGAGTGTTTCTGCTATAGGTGGTTAAGTGAGGGTCAACTTGCAACGTTTGGCTGCTGACTTTTCATACTCAAATTATTTACTGTGTGTTATTCTTAAGTGCCGAATAAAGTTAAGTCTGTTACAGCTTTTGGTAGACGTTCCTCCAATGTGTTTTTACTTGAGAAAAACAGGTTGCATATTGCAAATTTGACATCATTTAAAGAGAATCGGTAATACTCCTAAACTGGCGACTTTTCTATTATATTCTGCGTCATCACAATAATATCGGTATACTGTATGTGAACGGCCAGCTGATAGACAACCGCACATCAGATAAGCCAACTGAAACTTAAGGGATTATCGGCTGATTGTGATTGGTAGCTGGTTGTTTGGACCACCTCTACAAATGAAGTATGGAGCATGCTGCGCAATCCCTTGGAAACTGTGTCTCACCGGTGGACCTGGAGGCATCATCGGGGACCAGCCGGGAAAAGCAGGTCCAGGGCCTCCTCCTCTTCTGCTGTCAGGCTGGAGAGAACACAACAGGATCATAAACATGATTGGTGTTAGCTACCGTTTTATCCAATTATGGGCTCTAGTGCTTAATGCATTTTAGACATAATAGAATAGACTAGAATTCTAGAATCATAATCCTAAATATTCCCCTAATACCAAAAGGTCTAACTATTGAAGTATACATAAAACATCTCTCATATTTATTTACTCACCATTCTTAAGTGAGAGCCAGGAGGAGGAACAGGAGGAAAGCCAGGAGCCCACATAGGAGGTACCACTGGAGCTCTGCCTTTAGCTTTAGGTTTCTGTTGATTAGACTGATGTGGCGTAGAAGACTGTTCACTCTCCTCTGTAGAAGACTCCACCTCCTTCCCCTGCAATTTATTCAGCATTAAAATGTAGACCCTTGTATGTACACTGTACATAAGAGAAGTAATAAACAAATCACATCGTACATCAACCATCTTTTGTGGCTCTCCATCCGCTTCTGCAGCATCCTGGAGAAGGTCACTCAGATTCTGTTCCTCCTCATTCCCGTAGTCGTTGTAATATACAACGCAGGTGCCCTTCTCGTGGTCGACTGAGGAAATGGTAGCTGCGTACAAGTTTCCATCTGCAGACCAGTATGCCAAACAGGCATCACCAACTTTCCACTGTAAAAGAGTATTTCTATTATCAGCACTTGATTACACATTGCATTACATGTCAGGACTTAGTGTTTATGAGTATGTCCTGCCATGTGACCTTTCAGGGAGCTTATAGCCAAATTAACTGGTTGATATTTTGAGCATTTAGACAAAGATATAAAAGAGAAACTGTAATTCTGCGGAATACACACATTGTGCGCTCCCAACAAAGAACCATATATGGGAGTGATAGTCAGGTGTCTACATGCTTTTGACCATGTAATGCATTTTTGCTAAGAATACAGTTACGGATTTTTCTATGTGGGCATGTTTAAACAATTGAATATAATAGTAGTAAAGAATAAACTAGGATTAAAGCAGAAAGAAAGCAAAAGTCTTGAGCCTCCTCAATTCTCCATATTTTACTTACAAAGAGCCAGAATTTATTGCATTTTTTTATGGATGTAGTCTTGAGGAATAGTTCTCCAGGCTTCCCAAAAGAGTTTATTTCTAATTCAGTTCAGTCCCTGTACCAGACCAGTTTCAGGCGAATGTTTTTTTTTGTTTGTTTTTTTTTGCTAAGCCACACAGTAAGCTATGAATCAGGCACTGAAAAACATCCAACTTAAGGCATAAACCAGTAAGAAATAGGTGCAGATGGTGACAGATAAACAAGTCAGTGATCAATATACTGCCAAAGCTGAATGCTGAGTGGTTGGAACAAACGAGAGGGGAAATAAGGTTGCTGATTGTTACATGAACAAACAATTTATTATTGTAAACCTTTAGGTACTTTGCAGCCTGTCACAGTAACGTAATCTACAATATTTAATTTAATATGAAGAAATGGGGGCTGGCTCAAGCCTTTTGCACCATACTGTACATAAATACAAATGTCTTGTGCGTGTGATTTACCTCTCCGTCAGGAGACGTGTTAGATTTCTTTCTGCCCTTGCTCTTTTTGTTGTTTTTTCGTTTATTGCCAGGTTTCCCTTTTGCATGTGGCGCCATTGCATCTTCTCCTTTCAGCGCATTCTATAAAGAGAAAGAAAACATGAGGGGTTCTGGAAAACTGAGCTTGAACATTCTGAAAAAGTAACTGAATGAGTTTGTAAAGTGACGCAATGACACAATTACCTTAAAAGATGCCACGGCTTTATCGTAAGCTTTTATCAGGGCTGTGTCATCCCAAATGTCAGAGTCATCACTCTGTGGAAAAAAGACAAGAATTATACAGGAGTTTACAGGAAGCCTCATGAACATAATTAAGAAAACAATTTAGACGAATAACACTAGGTGTGTGAAAACGAGTGAGAAGGACGACTTAGAAAGAGCATTAAAACATTTAGATGGGGTTTTGTGAAAAAAAAAAAAGAAGCTATTTAGCAATGTTTATTTCCACAGTGCATGGAGAATTATGGGATACACTGTAGAATTTTTACACTTCAATTATAATAACAGCTCACTTTAGCCATGTCAGTTAAATAACAGATGTAAATACATAACTATAAAGATAGAAAATGCATTCTCTTTTTATATAAACTATAAAACACTCAGCTGGTTTCATTAAAAACACTAAACCCACGTCACTTAGCTAGCAGCTAGCAAAACTAGCCACCAAAACAAATCTAACTTACCCAAGCTAACTATATTAAACAGGTGTAAATAGGTTCATCAAGCGCTTACCTGTCCAGTCCCGCGACAAAACACAACTTCACCTGTTCCATTGGCCATGAGAAGAAGCTAGCACCACACTAAACACACTGCTAAATATTTCCCAAACGCTTCTGGCAGCGTGCGCACTGATGGGCCGGATGTTAATGACGTCAAAAAGATGCGACGCTGTTAGCTTGACTGGCTGCTTGGCAACCCGAGCGCGATAAACGCAGATATAATCATGTTAAACACGGCTTTAAGCTCGTTTGGTGCTCAGGTTGTGTTGGCGACGTCCAGCGATGAGAATCATCCACCGGAAAACATGGTTGATGGGTGAGTTTATGCTTAAAAATTTTTTTTGTCCTTTTTAAACACGATAAGATTCAACATTATTCTGTGAAGTAACTTCTATTTTGCTTCCATTGCAGAAACATGGAGACGTTCTGGCTATCGACAGGAATGTTTCCTCAAGAGGTCATCATCAGATTCCCAGATAACATGAAAATATCGGTGATATCCGTGCACAGTTTTAATGGTCGGTATAGAAATGATAGTTGAAATCTTCGCTGCAGTGCATTTTACTGAGGTATAGGAGTTAATTAACTGAACATTACCTAAAGTCTTAAATTGTCGTTCCAGTGAAACGATTAAGAATAGAGAAAAGCACACAAGAAGAGACTGAGAAATTTGAACTCACAGCAGAGAGAGGTATGTACATGCGTTTATTTAATAATTTATTTTGTATGCAATGAGGTTTTGCAAGAAAAACCTGACCAGTAACAGTACTGACACAATGCTTATCACACAGATAAAAATGTATGACTGAATAAAGTCCTGTGAATATTATGTGAACTGCAATTTACTCCAGAAAACTACTGGAATGTCATCAAGGGGAAGCTGAGCTGTTTGAATCTTTGCAAAAGGAGTGGTATAAAGTTACCCAACAGCATTGTGAAAAAATTTCGAAGAGCATGCCAAAACGCATAAAAGCTGTAATTGCAAATTCCACCAAACACTGATTTCTTAATGTTATTTAGCCAAAGCATTAACACCATTTTTTTTTTTTTTTTTCAAATTATTTGCATTTTGTTTTATTTGAGTTATTAAAGCTCTGCAAATGCTGCATGATCTTGGGTCATTTCCTTTAAATATGCACTCTAAATAACAATAGTTCTATTTTGAATTTAGAAGAAATATTGCGCTAAATTCTCACCAAAACATGCACCTGAAAAAGACATAAGAAACTCATTATTTTGCAGTGGTCTCCTATTGTTTTTCAGAGCTATATACACACACAGTGTATATGTGATGTGTGTATGTGTGTCATGAAAAAGTATTTGTCCTGAATTTTTAGTTCATTGCATATTTGTCACATTTAAATGATTGTGATCATCATGCTCGAAAACCCTCCAATGTGGATGAATTAAAACAATTCTGCATAGAAGACTGGGGCAAAATTCCTCCACAGCAATGTAAAATTGCTCATTGCCAGTTGTTGCCGCCAAGGGGGGCACAACCAGTTTTTAGGTTTAGGGGGCAATTACTTTTTCACATAGGTAGGTTTGGGGAGCCTTTTTCCCTTAATAAAAGAAATAATTTAAAAACTCCATTTTGTACTTAATCTGGTTATCTTTGTGCAATTTTAAAATTTGTTTGATCTTAATGATTTAAGTGTGACAATTTTTTTTTTTAAATTGATCCAAAATAACAATGGCAGGCTTCTGAGGGAAAAAAATAAGAAAAAGTCAGAACTCAAATTTATTGTTCATGGAGGGTCAATTCTCTTCCGTACAAAATAACTACATATCGGTCTTAATCTGTTTAATGACATACTGACTAACATATAATTCTTATTTAGAATTCGAACAAACAGATGGAAGTCTACAAATCAATGAAATATCAGTGAGTTGAGTTTTTACATTACTGTTCCGCCATGCCTATGAAAACTGAACTGTATTATAATCTATGACCTGTTTATGAATGTGTGTTCTGCAGCTTGACGGCTCGAACGTGACACATCTGCGCTTTCTCATCCTCTCTGGATACGATCATTTTGTCTCAGTTCACAAAGTGGGGATACAGGCATAAGAATGACTAATGAATCAACAGGATTTGGAAAGTAGGATTTTTTTTATCATGTACAGTAACAATTGTCCTTAATAAATCTATCACACTGTATTGTGTACAAAATTAAACTGTCATTAACATCTGACAGACATTTCTTGCAGACTGCTCGTTACAGAATTTGATAAGCAGACTCAATATTAGTCTTATGATTATTGTAGTGAAGAACCCCACCTTTAATGACACCTGATGTTGAAAAGCAGCACAAAAATGACCCTTTATTTATTCTAGTTAGCTTATTATACATGATATTATTATTTACTTAATAAATTTCTTCATAATCACAGAAGAACCCAAGGAAATTGAGAGATACTCTGTAGCTTCACATCCTGAAGACGCCGAAGCGAGTCTTCTGTGTGGGGGCGTTGAGAGCAGCGCTCAGACTGAGTCCTAGGACGAGGCGGGTGTCAGCAGGGTCAATGATTCCATCATCCCACAGTCTGATTGCAGGAAACAAGGAACACCAGATTAGAAACACTTCAAATCTTACAAGAGGGTTGCATTATTATATACATTACTACAGAAAATTTTATGTAAATCACCGGACATGGTCTGTACAGAGTTGTACAGAGTAGGTCAGAGTATAGTATCAGATTATTATTATCATTTTTATTATTTCTGTTCGTGTTAGTTTCAAACCACAAAAAGTTTTTTTTGAAAAAGTTCAAAAACAACTTTAATGTGGTGTGTAGAGTAGGGACAGTCAAAAAGGCTTCTGGATAAATTTGAAAAACTGCCATCCTGCACTAAATTTCGAAACACACACTTGACATCCCACAACTTGAAAGCCTCCTCTCTCAAACCATTCAAGAACCAAAGCACTGGCACCTATGGTTCCTCAGTTATACATAAAAGTAGCACAGGAGTGCTGCTGGATTTGAAGTGAAAGCTGGATACATAGTCCCGTGCCTTAACTCACTCACGCTCTATGGAATCACAGGCAGTATATAGAGCTTTATCTAGGATGGAATTGTACTACCACTACAGTAGATATTAGCTGTACATGGGTATTTAAAAGATGAGAGCTGAACTATGTGATAAAGGGCTACTAATTATGTGATGACTAACTGAAACAGGTAGTTTTCCACCTGCACTATTGTTCAGTATGTGACAGATTACCTGGCACTGGAATAATATGGATTTCCCTCCTCCTCAAATCGTCTGATGATGGGCTCCTTCAAAGCAGTCTCCTGTTCTGCTGTGAACTAGAGGGACAGGTGCCAAATATGAGCTCTATAGAACCCCAAAAATTAAAGACACTAACAAGTTGAATGAAGATAATTGACCAGCGTGCTACAAGTGCTACATTTAAACGGGTCCTCCATATTTTAAGGCTAATTACAAAGCCATTGCTGAGACGAAACTAGACGAAAGCTTGTTAAGAGAGCTGCTTACCTCTTTCCCTTCCCTGGCTTTCTGATCCTTACTAATGGTGGCCAGCACATTTGCGGCTTGCTCTCCACCCATGACGGAGATGCGTGCGTTCGGCCACATGTACAGGAACCGGGGACTGCAGAAGACGGTTAAAATAGGCATGAAATTAAACAAGAGGAGAACTAGCCAATGATTGCATGATGACTTTATATTGCTTTTATACAACCTTTCTACAAACACAATTTATTATTAAATGAGTAAGATTTGTTTATTTAACCAGTTACTTTGCTTCATCCCACATTTTCTACCTTGACTGGCAGAGCTGGTGACCAACAGTTCGCAAGCAAATTTAGTGTAATTAATAGAAAAAAGTACTTGTAGCTGAAAGGTCAGAATAAACCATGGAGGTGGTGGGCAGTAATGTAAATCTCATAAGTCTTTGTATTTCCATTTATTCTGCTTTAGAAGTCCATATACCTTCCAGTTCCCAATATCTATTAAACAAGCAAGTAAAATTAAGCACCTGTATGCTCTTCCACACATGCCGTAGTTTCCAGCGCCGTAGGATCCTCCAATGATTACAGTGATCTTGGGCACATTAGCACAAGCCACGGCAGTCACCATCTTCGCACCATCCTTAGCAATGCCACCTGCTTCGTACTCTCTCCCAACCATAAACCCTACAACAGATAAAATGTATGACTGGGCTTAATTTTAGTCTGTATGCTGTCAGTTGTGCATATTTAATTACTGGTTAAAAATGGTCTAGAAAAGCCACAGAAAGTGCAGCCCTGCTTGCTGTAGTTCAGACTTGCCTGTAATGTTTTGAAGAAAAAGTAGAGGAATGTTCCTCTGACAGCACAGCTCAATAAAATGAGTTGCCTGTAAAGAGAAATGCTAGATAACTATACACATTCATAAATCCACTGAAAAAATGCTTACACAAAAGATTCTACCTCTAAAGTGCCTGGTATCAACTACAAGAGGACAATTTAATCCTGTTTAATGAATTGCTTGTTACAGTTTTTTAAGAATGCCAAGTTCTATAAATATAAATTATTTACAAAAAAAATCTAATAAAGCAGCCCTTTCTAATGATTTAACTAGTGTGGCTTGACATGTGTATATATATTGGAAGCCAAAAGTATTTTACATTTAAGACGAATAAAAACAACTGCCCTTCAAGTACTGTGTCTAGTATTTACTCAAACTTTCTAATGAAATGTTATTTATACATTATATACAAAGAACTGTAACATCAGTAACAAATTAATTGTTCCAAAACAATTTAAATAAATAAAAGATTGACAACTGAAGCCAACAGATTTACGGATATACCTGAATGTGTAGAAGTAACTTACTTTCTTAGCTGATTCTGAGAACAGGACTCCGTTATTGCCAATAATGCCGACTGGATAACCGAATATCCGTGCGAAGCCTAGATACAATCACCAGCACTGAGAATAAGTATGAAATCCAGAGCCATATTCATCTGCACAGATGAATCTGTAGAGCTTCATTTACAACAGACTTAAGATTTGAAATCTATGCACCTGTTACCAGTGTATCTCCATAGAAGGCCTTGAATTCGTCAAATTTACTGCCATCAACTACACGGGCAATCACCTGCAAATTAAATATGGCTGTCAAATCTCTACATTAATTGTGTTTTTTGCAACTTTTCTCATATGTAACAAACAAGCAGTTCTAATAAAGATGATTTTTTTATTGTCTTTTGATTAACATGATGTTAGCTGGTTCCAACAGGATAATGTATTCTGAAAGGAAATATACCAGATATGCCCATGAAACTAAATTTATTTATCTGGGTAGATGAGCTGGAAGGTTAAACCGAAACTTGTGATGAAATTGCATAGTACACACAATCATTGACGAACACCTCTTGCCACATCCTGACCTTGCTCCAAGCTATTCTCACATGTTTGGGCCATTAAAGGAGTTCGTGGGAGGCAGTTCGAGTTTCAGATGTGAAGCAGGCAGTCTGATCATGGCTCCGTCATACTGAGAAAACCTTTCTTTTTTTTTATCTTGATGTTATCCAAACACTAGTGAAATGCTGGTATAAGTGCATTAGTGTAGCAGGGGATTATATAGAGAAATAATAGTTAATGGTTTTACACTCATAACTACGCTTTTTTATTCTGCGAAATCAAAAGTCCCAGTTTGACTTGAACACTCTTAATAAATCCAAGATCATAAGTAAGATCTTAAGTATTTTTCCAATTTCGGTCATGTAAAACTATTTTTTTTTTTTATTTGTAGTGAATTCATAAATCTCATGGTTGAATTACATCACCTCCCTGATTAAAATACATCCAGATTGTGTTGTGCTTTAAAAAAATAAAAACGTGAAAACAAAATGTACCTCTTTTACATCAAAATTTCGTTTCAAGTTCTCTCCCACAATGCCATAAAGCTCATCAGCTGGGAACAATGGAGCCTCGGGAGGTTCGACAGTAACCTGAAAAGACAGAACAAATATGAAACTCATGACTCTCTCACGCATACACTCTCTGTACCGCTTATCCTGTATAGGGGCATGAGGAGACTGGAGCCTATCCCAGTGGACTCATAAGCACTTACACATATTCATACACACTCACACCAACTCAAGACTGACTTCAATAAGTAATTATAATAAAAAAAACAGCAAGCTATAAACGCCAGTAACACACTTACATCCAGTTTCTTCTGGTAGTTCAGGCTGCGCACCGCTTTCCGAGCCAGGTGAAGAGCATGTTCATCACTTAAGGCGTAGTGATCGGTTACACCAGATTGTCTGAAAGAACAGCGAATTAATTACAGAAGTTTCCTTTAAATCATGAACAAATAAAGGAAGAAAATATAGACATTTTACTCAATATTTTAAAAGTATGGCATCAAAAAAGAGGTTAACCTGCAGTGAAGGTCAGCACCTCCAAGGTCTTCAGCAGAGACTTCCTCACCTGTAGCAGCTTTGACCTACAACACACACACCCACACACAAATATGTATCGGACTCTACAATGAAGCCTACATAGGAGGCAGGTTAAACTACAGGGCCTTAAAACTGAACACACCAGTGGAGGTCCTCCAAGAAAAATGGTTCCTTGTTTGCGCACAATGATACTTTCATCTGCCATAGCGGGGACATAGGCGCCCCCTGCTGTACAAGAACCCATCACTACAGCAATCTGCAACAGAAGAGTGCAATCAGATACTATTCAGCTTCATGATTATTACAGTCAAATAATGTAGATGAAAAAAAAGATAACATAGGTAGACATAAAAATATATAAATGTGGAATGTTTCAATCTTCTTCCATTTGCGCCATGCAAGTGTCTATGTAAATGAGCTACTGCTGAGCCACAGCCTGCCCAAAAAAATGTAAAAATCTAACTGGCCTGTTTAAGCCCTGGCCAATACAACAATGCAAAAAGAAAAGAGGGAATGTTTCTCACTTTTTCTTTGTGTACACATGCACGCACACACAGGAGAGCCATCTGAATGTCTTAAAATGACTTAACTATACTTGACTAAAACTATACTTCTGCTTGAGATACATGAGCAACATAGACACATTAGAATGATGTGTAGTAGGTTGTCTGTAACTTGGTGTTTATTTCTTTGGCAAACACTTACAAAAAGACCTACAATTAGAATAGAAAGTTGTTTCCGTCAACTAACTAAAAACAACAGTAATGTTGAACACTTAGGATGAGAATTCTATCAAAGTGGAAGTGTTCAAGCTTAAAATTATAATCATTCCACATTCAGTGGATTGCTAATAATTATAATTGCATTATGATGCAATACAAAACAACAGTCTGTTCCATTAAATCTGTACCTGAGCAATGCCCTGTGAGGACAAGCGTGCCTGGTTGTAAAAGATGCGTCCAAAATGCTCTCTATCAGGAAACACATCAGCCTGGCGTGGTAAGTTGGCCCCTCCGGAGTCCACTGGAAAGAAAAAGGAATTATTAGAGTTTCCATACTTCAACAACATAACCAGTGATTACAGAGACGGAATGAAAAGAGTGACCTATTGTTTCCTAGTGAAGACATCGATTAATGTTTAAGACTCTGTGGACTTATCAACTATGTCATACTGACAAACCAAAAATAATGTCTTCATAATAAAGAAAAACCTTTTTCTTGTATCCAACTTTATTTTAATGAACCTGTAAACATACTGTTTCACGTTTACCATCCTGACTTTGCTCCAAGCAATTTTCACATGCTTGGACCATTTAAAAGAGTTCCTAGGAGGCCAGCATTTCATACATAAAGCAGGCATTCCAATCATGGTTCCAGTGAAAAAAAGTTTCTAAATTTATGCTATCCAAGCACTAGTAAAACACTGGGATAAGCCCATTAGTATAGCAGGAGAATATATAGAGGTATAATAAAGGGAGTTTTTACTTTCATAACTGTTCTGTTATTCTGCAAAATAAAAAGTCCCGGTCTGACTTGAGCACCCATCATACTGTATTTATTAATTAAATAAATGTTTTGATCCATGTTTTAACATTCATCCATTAAAATCATTAGACATGTCTTGTATTTTTCTTTGAGATACAATATAAGCCAAATAAATGTTTAAGACAGAAGTTGGCATTTATCTCATTCTGAAAAAGCATAAATTGTTCCAGTGATAGGCTGCAGATCCTATTAAAATAAAGGGATTGCTGTAGATAGATAGATGAATGCATGGATAGACAGATGCATGGATTTCTAACTCACCCAGGTATATACATGGCAAGTGGTTTTGCTGTGCAATTTCCTGCGCACGAAGGTGCTTCTTCACAGTAACTGGATAATAGGTTCCTCCTTTGACAGTGGCATCGTTTGCAACTATCATACACTCCACGCTGCAAAAATAAGCCAGGTGAAATCGCTTCTTATTCCTATTCTCTGCAGAGTGATATAATTAAAAGGGATGGATTTACTATATGGATAAAGAACTCTCACCCGGACACCCTGCCAATGCCGGTGATGATTCCTCCAGCAGGTACCTCCTCATTACCGTACAACTCAAACGCAGCAAACTGGGACAGCTCCAGAAATGGAGAGCTGCACATCGAAAATAAAACAAGTGTCAAAACAAAAATAGTGAAATGAAAACACTGATTAAAATATTTGGAGATGTGTTTTGGTTATACCCCGGGTCCAGCAGCTTGTCAATGCGCTCTCGAGGTAAAAGCTTTCCTCTGGAGGTGTGCAGTTTCCTAGCTCTCTCTCCTCCACCTGCAGATATGAAATATTGTGTCAACACTATGGTCTTCTAAGGTCATCCTGTCAAATGCACGTTCATATAAATATATACATTACAAGAATTTACTTACCAAGCTTTATAGTCTCAGCTCTGTCTTTCAGCTCCTTGACCAAAGCTTCCATACGTTCATAGTTCTCCTGTTGAGAAAGTTGAATATTTATCATGTTTTATCACAATATCCTGACATTTATAACCTATTTACAATTTAGCTAGTTAATACACTGTATACAGTTTATTATTACAGCTATAAGCTTAATTAACCTCTTTATTTACTTCATTGTATTCCAAGTTATTTGTTTGTAAACGCTTTAATTCATGTTAGCATGAAAACCACCGGTTAAATCCCAAACAACTTCCCACCGCCTCTAGACGTAACCTATATATGGTAAAATGTACTGTTTTTCCACCCTAGCTAGTGCACTACAGTTTCTACACATCGCCATTTGACATCGAGCCACAATAAGAGCTAACGTCCAAGGACGTTCTTGTCGCCGAATAAGGCTCACTGATGTCGGGCAGAAGCTGTAACTCGAGCCCGAGGCTTCTACTTTGGCCTACCTGATACACGGGAGACTGTGCGTCTGGCTGGGAGCCCAATGTCGCCACTTTCTCTGCATGGTAAAGTCTGCATATGGCGCTCCTGCCACGAAGAAAGGCCACAGCCGGTCTAAAAGTTTGCAGTATCATATTTTTAGCATTAAGCTATATAATATTAAAAACTACCGCTACTGTGTGTTGGTGTTAATGCATTCCGTTCAAGTGAGAGTGGTGAAACCCCGCCCCCTGCACTCCAGCCAATTGAAATCGTTATAAGAGGAAAATGACATCATGAGGTGTTCGATTGACAGAACGCTGGAAAGCCGCATTTTGAAAAATGTGAAATATTTATTTTTATAAAATGTTTTCATACGCAATTAACAGTAGTGTTTTTAAGGTATAGCTATGTTTGTGTGCGTGTATGTATGTAAACAAGAATTACTGTTGAATTGACTCGATCAGATGTTGATAATTTTTTTGTAACAGCAACTCAAATCCACTGGCATGGAGTTTGCATGTCCTCCCCATACTTGGTGGGTTTCCACTAGGAACTCCGGTTTCCTCCCACAGTTCAAAGACGTGCAGATTAGGCTAATTGGCGTTCCCAAACTGCCTGTAATGTGTGAATGTTGACCAGAGGACCTACCACGGTTGTAAAATGGGAGGTCAAGGCCACAGTGCTAACCACTACGCGACCATGCCGCCATGTATTTTAATATTTTTCTACGTAAAATAGAATGAGCTACCGTGTTGTTTTTAATTCATGCGATACAACATTAAAGAAAGGAAAAGAAAAAAAAAATCACAAAAAATAACATACTAAGACATTCACATGTTTATTCTTAAATAATAAATTAGACTTTAAATAATCCACTTACAGTATTATACATATGTGATATGTATTTATGTCATTATAACAACTTATAGCTTGTTATAGCATTATGCACTTATCGATATAACTTATTACTGAGGTAACAACTCGATGTGAAGAAAACAAAATACAAGTAACAGAATAAAACTTTAGTAATCTGGCAAGAAGTAAAAAAATCAGCTACATTCGCTTGAGCAAGATAATTTTCAATTAGCTTGAAAAGTACCAGGAGTCTCAAAATAGTTTTGCAGCACTAAATGAGAACATAGAATGAGTATTAAGATAAATTTGCCTGATTTAAAACTTGCATTAGTTCCTCTCCTGGAGAAGTATTACATTATATAGCAGCAACCACATCATCACTAAGAATCTTTGGTTTGATCAATCATTCTGCCTCCTCCACTTCAGTAAAAATATCGCTGAGGAAGAATTGTGACACTCTGGACGGGTCATCATCAGAATTCTCACTGTCTGTGGGAGAACTGCTTTGTGTTGGAGATTTCTTCAGCTAAAAATGAACAAACAAAAAAAGTTAAATAAAATATGGATAAAATATGGATGTGAATATCATGTGAAAACAGTTTACAATGTCATCATTAAAAAAATAAAATAAAAAAAAAATCGATGTGGTTTACAGAACAGACTTCTAACTTGGCTCCTTTAAGTGTGTTCACACTTGACATGTTTGAATTGATTAAAACAAACTTTGGTGCGGTTGTCCTATTAGTGCAGTTCACAGGAAAATTGAAGTGAAGTGTGAAAGCTGCTATCTGTACATCAGTGTGCACCAAGTAAGGGAACAAAAACTCGGGTTGGGTTTGACTGAAAATGTGAACGCGGCACAGACCAAAGACAAAAACAAATCAAGTCTGCTTTGCTAGCATTATCTGATAATGTTGACTGTACGCATGAACTTTTACTGGTCGACTCTGTTTCTGTCATCAGACGTAGATGGGTCAGCGTTTTATTTTAAATTAATTTTTTTAGCTGGGAGTGGACTGTCCAGATATACGCTATTTCTAAAACAAAACCAGGCATATTGGCGACCTTTTATTCGCCATTTGGAGATGGCATCACGTTTGTTATTTTCAATTTAAACCTTGAGTTTTCAGCTGGTAAAGATACCACCATATACAAGACACATGTCTTTTTTTGTGTCTTTCAGTTCGATGATCAAATTGGCAGAGTGAACGCTAAGCGAAACAGGACTTTAAACTAGCGAACCAATACAAATCTATAATTTTATGCCTTGGGCCTAACTACAAGGGGAAACTTGGGGAAAATACACCCCAAGTTAGTATTTTCTTTGCTCCCAGTATATCTGAATCATTTATTTAGCAGCCATTGTCTGACTTGAAGTGATTCTGTTAGATCAGGGAAAAACACCCAAATGTGCACAGTAGGAGGTACTGCACAACCAGGGCTGGCAACCTGTGGACTATGGCAACCCTTATCTTTACCTGTGGAGAAGAGACACTTTGTGAAACCCTGGCTGGAGAGGATGTAGGCGTGGATGAGGCAGAGGAGACGCCTGCTTCTGTAGTCCATAACTTCACACGTGGCAGAACAACCCTTGGCCAAGTGTCTTGGGATATGGAAGATTGGGGACCCCTTGTTAAAGACATCTTTTTCTCTGAGTTTTCTTCCAAGCTAGATGTATTAGGAAGCTCTTTTACAGGTTGTTCATTTTTGTTTTCGGACTCTTCCTTCTCTCTGGCTGCATGGGCATGCTGGCGTGTTGATGAGGTGAACAGTGTTGGCTGTGGTGGATCGGGTGTTGAAGTATCACGTTCACTGGTACATGCCCTTTTTAACAGTTTAGGTTTCACCTGTAGTTTGGCTTTTGAAAGATCAGAGGTGTCAGACAAATTAAAATTCGGGACACTTTTATTAATTAAAACAAACTACAAGCACATCAAGCAGGTCCCTGACTGGCTTACCTCTCCGTCGAGGAGGTGATTTCTTTACCTGTGATACAGATGAGTCATCATTAGATTTCTTGACCACTTCTGATGACATTTTCACCTAAAGCAAAAAATTGGTACAACCAATTATTTATTTAGTGTTGAGAATATTTGTTTTTGCATTTGTTTGAAAAACCTTAATATGCCGTTGCATCATGTACCTCTTTAGAGACACTGCTCACTTCTTCGTTCTCCTCCATGGCAGGCACTAAGTGAGAACCCTCAGGTTCCTCTGAATCTCTGTTTCGATTTTGAACACAAATACAAAAGTGTCAGATTGAACATTTCATCTTATCTTTACATAAAAGTAATTCTTCCATAATCAGTAAGATCGGAATTCTCTTACTTTGTCTTCTCAACCATGGCGTCATGCATTCCTTTAACTTTTAAGCATGACTGAACTTGGGAAGACGTCTCGGGTTTTTTTTCTCCTTCCTGTTTTGCTGCAGGAGACTTTTTCTTCAACCAATCTGTTATGGTTAGCTGCTGAGTTCGTCCAAGCGTTTGAACTGGTTTTAAATGACCACGAGTTGTATCTGGTGAGGATTCATTTTTCTTGCCTGTTGAAGAAAATGGGTTTTATTATTAGTTGGTCAGAAAAAGCAAAGATCATGACACCTATCAAAGTAATAAAGTAATCAGAAAAAGAAATACACTCATGAACAAAAGCAACATTGCACTGTAAAACTGTTACGAAAACATGTTTTTTCTGCCTTGTTACATTAAAAACAGCTAAAAATGAATTACTGTGATGCTCAGTAATTCCTTATCATGGACAACCTAACCTACATCTTAAGGAGTGCCATGCCCTTGTATGAAATTTGCCATGTGATTATGTCCTGCGAACATGTCTTAGTATCAAAAGTAAAGAAAACATTGTGTATTTTGTTTACACAAAATCATGTTTGGCAATGATTCAACGCAGTGCAAGACAAGTAGACTTTGCCAGAGGGTTTAGAGTTGGCAGGAATATAATTTCCAGGCTATGGAACCGTTTCTGAACAACTAGTTCCACTATTAATTGTGCTAGATCTGGAAGGCCAAGAGTGATAACACCAGGACAAGACAGAATCATTTTATAGTGTAATTTGCGGAATGGTCCAGAAAATGCTGCCAGTACTGCTATTGGTATTCCAGAATTAAACGTGATAGGTCAACTAACTTCAATGCCATTTGGCTGCAGCTGAACTTGCAGGACAGGCAATGAGCCCGCATCATGGTCTAATGATGTCTCTATGTCATTTACATCATCCTATGAATTTTTAATTTCTGGTTTTGATGGGGAGACAGATTTTTTTATAAAATAGAACTCATATTTGACAGAAATACATTTTGTAATAAATGTATATGGCAATGTTTCATTTGTTTCTTTACCTTTACTTCTTTTAGGAGAGGTCTCTTCTGATTCTGCCTCTTGCAATTTCTTCTTCACAAATAGCGACGGTGTGTTTGATTCCTCTGATAGATTCGTTACACTTGCATGGCATGTTGGCGAGCTCCTCTGATCATTGCCCTTTCTACCTTCAAGCCGAGGAGAACTGATGCTCTGACCTACAGTGTCAAGACTGCAACAAACAACAAAATTTTTTTGTTGCAGTAAACAATAAACAAACAAGTTGAATTTCTGTCAAATTCTTTTCTTTTTTTTACCTTGAGAGTCGAACAGTGCATGGCATGATGTGATGTCTTCTCTTTAACTTTTCTTCAAGTAACACTATGTTCTCATTCTGAGGTAGGGTATTTAGCTGGGATGGTGTTGTGGCTTGTGAAGATGTTGGCTGACTCACTATCGAGTCAGTTCTAGTGAGCGTAGTCTTCACCTCCTGCTTGCCTGTTGGTTAAGATCAGACAGAAGTGACAAATGAAAATAAAGATAGACACTCAATCCATCAGAAAATAAATATTTCCAACAATGTTTTCATACCTCTCTTTCTGACAGGCGTTTTAATATCCACTAACGCCCACTGATCCTGTGCTGACTTTTCAACAAACGCTTGGGACACATCTTCGGTTTTTAATTCCTGCTCAAGATATTTAAACCTGTAAAACTCTCACTGCATTTCTTCAATAAAGTGAAATCAGATATGACTTAAGCTTGAGAAACATTAAACAACGACTAAAAACACGACCTTTTGAAAGTGGGTGCTGGACTTCTTTGAAAGACTGTCTCGTTGTGGACTGCTCTCTAAAGATTCTTCACATAAGTCATCTTCCATCTCATCTGAGACAAGAACAAAGACATCGGGCAACACCATGTGACAAACACCTTGTGTTCCTGCCACGGTTTCCTCAGAGTCCACAGCGGAAGAGCCAGAACTAAAGAACAAAAGTAGTTTAGTCATGGCAAAGCTTTCAATCGTTTAAATAAATAAAGCTCCCAGATGGATTGATTGAACATATCTGTAATGCTTTCTTACACCATGTCCTCACAGCATGGCTGTACATTTGCCGGTATCGACAATTCCTTGTCCTTTGCAGAAGACTTCATGTCGTCTTTAACTGCAGTTTCTCCTGTTACATTTTCATTGCGTTCCTTTTCAAGCTTAAAGTCTTCAGATTTATGCAGAAGAGTGCAAATCGGCTTTGACTCAGTGATATCCAAGTCATCCTGAGACATTTTTGGAGATTCCTCTGTAATGGACTTGGGTACTTCTTTCTTACCTGCTTGGACAGAATAATAAATGATAATTTAAAAAAGGTCTCCACAATGATCCAGTCAGATTTACCAATAACAAGTACTATTTGCTCACCTCCATCAACACCGGTTTGGATTCCTTTTATAGATGACATTGTGCCTACCGGCTTCTTGTCAGTAGTATTTGAAATACCCGCCAGGTTTTCCTCCTGTAAAACAATTTTGGTTGTAATTAGCAATTAAATGGATAACCAGAGACTTAATCTGAAGAACTAAAAATGCAATAAAAATCCAGTGTTGCTTTACATGACGGGCTGGTAAGAAGACGGGTGAAGAGCTTGTGGGCCTCGGCTCCATTACAAGCTCATCAGTTTTTGAGGCGTCATCTTTAACACATGTCCTTTTTACCAGTTTAGGTTGTGGCTTGACTTGAAAAATCAGAAATCAGAGACAAGTATATCATACATGTGAAGCACCAGGAACTCTCATTGCCAATTAAATTTGGACAATGAAATATACATTCATTTACTTTGTCTCGCTCTCCTTCTAGCAGGTGCTTTTTGCTCCTCTGATGAATCTGGTGTATCTTTTGATTCCTCTGTGGAATCTTTTCTAAGTTCTTCATATGGAATGTCTTGTTTCTGTGGAACACTAACTGTAGAGGGTTCCTTGCTGTGACTTTTTTCCTCTATAACCTGTGTCCTGTCCTTGTTTGAATCATCGCCTGTCTCCTCTGAGACAGGGACTAAGACATCCGTCAGCAGCATATGAGAAACATGCTCAAACTGCTCAGTGTCTTCTGGGTTTTGAGGTAACGTTTCAATGCTAAGGGATAAAAGAAAAGTTAACAAAAATTTTAATAATAACCTCAAGCTCATATGGTCGTTATGAGAAGAGTAGATTTTTCTGGCCTCTTACCATTGCGAGACACTAAACCCAAAAGGTTTGTTTTGATTCTTGACCAATGAATCCTTAAGGGTAGAAATTTTCGAACCTTCTTTGCACTCAGAATTAGGGTCCAAATGTGAAATACCAGTCTCTGTGTTTGCAAAATTCTCTCTTTCCTCCTCATCTTTTGTGTCCAGTAATATGGGTTCATTGACATTTTCTGCCAAATTATCAGTGACACTAGCTGAAGACGCTTCCTTGCTCGAATTGCCTCCCATCTCCTCTGAGACAGGGACAAAGATGTCAGCCAGCACCGTATGAGAAACCCCATCGTATTGCTCTTTGTCCTCCGAGTCTTGAGGTAATGTTGTGATGCTAAAATTTAAAATATTTAATGATAATTTCAACAATGATCTCAGACTCATATCACTCTTGGCAAGACTGAAGTTTTTTGGCCTCTTACCTTTTTGTAATGTTAAATCCAGAAAGGGTGCTTTGTGTCCGGGTCGCCAAATCTTCAAGTGGAGCCAAATCTGAACCCTTTTTGCGCTCTGACTCATGATCTCTATGTGGAGCATCGGTTTCCTGATTTGCACAAGCATCAATTTGCTTGTCCTTTGTGTAGAGTAATACAGACTCATGAGATGATGCTTGCTCGCTGACATTTGCTGCCAAATCTTCCATGACATTAGCTGAAAAGGTGTCCTTGCTTTGAAGCTTGCTTTCTACAGCTATTGTCCTGTTCTCGTTTGAATCGTATCCGGTCTCCTCTGAGACAGGGACAACGACATCACCCAACAAAATATGAGGAAAACTCTCGTGCTTCTTGGAATCATCCGAGTCTTGAGGTGACGGTGTAATGCTAAAAGACATACAACATAATATAAAACATTAAAAATATCAAATCTAAAAACTCCTACTGTCGGAGGGTGAATCGAGATATTGGACTTCTTACCAGTTTGAGACACTAATCGCAGAAGGTGTGAGTGCCAAATCAAGTGGAGAAAATTCTGAACTCTTTTTGCACCCTAAATCAGGGTTATTAGGCGGAATATACATTTCAAGACTTGAAGCGTGACAGTCTACACTTTTTGTATGTGGTGAACTGATGACTTGAGATGTAGCTTGTGCCGTGATTTTCTCCTTGCCATTCTCCGACAGATCCTCACTGATGACGCCCAAGTCGTTTTCCGTTCCACTACCTTCCACGAGAGGAGAATCTATTCTGTAAGGAAGAAACAAAAAAAAAGTTTTAATTACTATATTACTATATTTTACTTTTGGAAACAGACTTGAATTTAAAATTTGAATTTAATAACACAGGCCTGATAAGACTAACCTGGATGACTCCGATGTACGAGTTAACACATGTGCCTGGTCTGAAAAACCCAGAAAAGCCTGGGTTTCAACTGTGGCAAGGTCAGAGGTCATTTCATAGTTGCTAGACGAAGTCAGGTGGGACTGAGTGACAGGAATCTCATACAGAGTTAAGATAAAGGTGGGCTCCTCATCATTGTGACAATCTGCATGCAAACAGTGACAGTTTAACAAAAGAAGACAAGATTTTGATTTTACTGAAATCAAGTTAGGTTTTCTAAAAAAGCTTACCGTCATTTAGGTGAAGTATTTCTGCAGGGGCACAGACATCCTGGAAATACATAACCTTTGAATCAGTTCTCAAGTAAACAAATGTGTTAGTAACAAATCTAAACTTGATGCCACATGACTGTACTTACCTCAGAAGAAATAACCCTCTCCTCTGTGCCAGTACTTTCTCCAGGCTGTGGTGATGTCAGTGAACTACAGGGTGTAATCCTGTAGAGGCAAAGAAAGGGCTTGTAGCAATTTTCAGTCTTAAATTCAGTTTTAACTCGTTCATGTTTTACTTGTCACAGACTGGCTGTATGGCGAAATGTCAGTGCAGAACCTGTCAACATCACATGTTCGGATGCTAGATTGTGAACCCATCGAGGGCTCATCATCAATGGCAGCTAGTGTAGTGATAGCTTTCTTATCTGGTACTGCTGTTGATACATCACCAACATCTGGCAATATAAGAAAATGGGTACACATTTAACAAATTTAACATAATTCGTCAAAAGATTTTTTTTTTACATTCCATCAATTGTTTGGTTTCCATCATAATTTTATGAATGGAATATTTTTTATTGAATGACAATGTTTTTTTTTTTGTCAACCATGTCCACTTGTTTTCAAATAAGCCCAAATAGCAATTACAATTTTATTCCTTCAAAAACTTAAAAGGAAAGAACTGGCATCACACATGGGATTTTGTGACCATTTCTCTCTCTCTCTCTTTCTCTCTAGCCAATCGCTGGTCCTTTAACTCCTCAATTTATTTGCTTTCCACAGGCAACCCAAGAGCACACAGTCTCAAATAAATTATCAGATTACTTTGAAGTTTGCACATGTGGTCAAACACACATGTTCATGATCTCCTTCAGAATGTCCATTTGTATTTATAACACAAAAAAAAGAACAGAATGCAAGATGGGCAAAAAAAACAATTTGAATGAACCTTTTGTTGATTCAGATTCCATTTGATCGATTGCTTTTGACAAAGATATCTCCTCTGCAATACGGTTCTGATTACTGAGGTCTTCTAATGCACCATGCTGGTCATTAGCAGGACTGTAAAGTAGCGTCTCTTTGGAGACTTCTGAAAAAGACAAAGCGATCACAGATGGTTATTTCCAATACAAGTTGAGAGTCAGTGTGCATTGCTCTTTACATGAATCTTACCTGTCTCACTGCTCTTGGGTTTTTGAGTACTGTGTGTTTTAGGGTCTCGTCTTTGGTTTTGGAGCGCTGTGGGTCTTGATTTCTGACTCAGGTTAGGTTTAGGCTTCAGGAATTTGCTCCTCCTTGTTAGTTTGATGCCATTTTCAGAAGCAACAGAGGCACTAGTGATTGAACAAAGGTACTGAGTCATGACATGTCAACGAATATTTTCCTCCTACATTGTCTAATTTCTTTGTAACTACAAACCTGGATGAAGCAGACACCTCTTCCTGGGAGTCTACCGTGACCTCTTGTGTACTTGTGTTTATTTCTGAGTTTGCAGATTCCTGTGGATCCTCCTTACTTTCTGACGAGCCCTGCAATGACTCCAAAGTGTGCAAAGGTCCCACTAGAGACCTTTTTAATCCGGCATTAAATTCTGGAGTTGCCTCCTGAGACCTCTGTGATTCCGACACGCTTCCTGTTAGGGTCAGCTTTGATCCCTCAGTAATTTCAGAGGAAGCCAGTGCGGACTCCTTAACTACGATTGGAGGTATAGAGCTCTCAGATTTCTCCATGATATCTGAGACTCCCAATGAAGTACCAAGCATAGCAGTTTCAGTGGTGAAGGTTTCCTGGGGCGTAGGTGCATCTGGGCTCGTGCAAACAGGATCTAGATTATCCTGAATATCCAGAGTTGGAGAACCTTCAACCACTGTTGCTACTGTTGTCACATCTATGAAAACCATTCATTCTTTTATTACAGGTTAAAACTCAAAATCTGAAGAAGTCTAAATCATACTAATAGTCTTACCCTTGCAAGTCATTGGTTGGCCCTCAGGTTCACCCTCCTCAATTGGGCTTGAGGGTGTTATGTTGCTTAGGGGTACTTTTGGTTGACTGCATACTAAATAGAAATGTTGAAACTTACACTATAACATATGCATAATCAACATGCAAAAATCTATCGCACAGCTTAAAATCCTTACCTTCTGGTTTTAAGGAGGTAGAAATGTCCTTCAGGTTTGAGATAGCAGGCTCTGCCTTTAATAAGAAAAATAAAAATAATGAGCAAAGGTTATCATAATCATTTTATGTCAGTACTGCTAACATTTAGGCTTCTCTGCTCACCGATACAGACTCTGCTAGCGCTAGTTCTTCACAGTTCCTTTCTTCAGAAGTAGCCATCTCATTTGTTCTTTCCTCATGTTCCTCGAACCCACAATCAACCTCAGCTTCATCATCATCATCGTCGTCTAAGATCTTGCTGCAGCGAAGTGGAAAAGAGAGCTCAGAGTTTAATGATAAATCCAGAGGACTCACAGAAGGCTCCTCATCAGCACTTTGGTCGGAAGCATCGAGGATCCTATCCACCTCCTCACGAGATAACACCACCATTGGCCTTCTTTGAAACATCTGACCTTTTTTGTGGTAGAAGATTTAACTTTAACAATAGGACACAAATAAACAGGAAACGAAATACATGCTATTGTACTAGACTTACTGTGTAAATCACGTAGACATGACAAGTCAGTCAGGTTCTGAATAAAAAAAAAAAGAAAGGAAGATGATGTCAGTCAGTTTAACAGAGACAGTTTATGGAACTTGTGCCAAAATTCATAATTAATGTAAATGACCAGTTTCACCTCATTCAATGAAAGCTCATCAGCTTCATATTCAGGTTCCTGAGTGAGCCTCTCTAACAGAACTACTGGGCTTACAAGGTCAGTCTCATCCTGATCGAGCATTCCTTCTCCCTTCTTCTCACTATTGGACAGATCACGCTTTACTTTTCCTGCTCTTTGGATTCTTGTCTGCTGAGCACAAGAACTCTCACTGCTATACGATGAAGCAGGAGAACGTCCTGATGGCTCCAATTCATCAGTTTTGCACTTGACTTTTGAAGGGCTGAGCAAATTTTGCTGCCTGGAAGGAGACAGTCAGATCAATAAAATGGTGGGGGAAAAAAAGACTAAAAACCTGGGTGTATAAAGTATTTAAAATGATGAGTGATGTGCCTTGGGGGGGTCTTTTCTAGAACAACCACTGCTTGCATCTGCAGCCTCTCATCCTCCAAAGGACTGTCTGCTGCCTACAAAAAAAAAAAAAAAAAAATCTAAAGGAGCTGGAACTGAATAATTGCTAAAGATAATTGAAAATGTAGTAGGAAAAAAAATCCCTTCATCCAACCACCAAAACATTAATCTTTAGTCAATTCATACCGTCAAAGTGGATTCAGGATTGTTTGCATCCTGACTCTCCCCTTCGACATCAGGGAAAGCTTCGGGTTCACAGCTTTTCTTGTTTTGTCTTGTAGCCAGGTTAGGCAAAACCTTCTTACTTCTCCTGGAAGTTTGTGATGGATCATTATCTACTACTTCAGCTATGACTGGAGCATTCAGCCTAGCCAATTAAACATATGAATAAACCAGACAATTTGTTTTATGTGGACCATCTAAAAATGTTCACTGATTCATTCAGAACAAAAATATTTGTTACTTTTTAGCCTCCTGTAAATCTTCTAAAGTTCCTTCTTCTTCTGCAGTGTCTTCTTCTTCTATTGTACCTAAAGAAAAAATTGTAAACTGAAAGATCCATGAATAAGGCAATGGGTAAGGAGGCTCTAAGAAGAAATAGCTTACTTTTCAGTGCCTTTTTTCTTTTTGTGTTTTTTTTCCTCTTGGCGGTCTCATCTTCATTGAGATCACTCTTTTCAGCTCGTTTTCTTTTCTTTTTAGTTGTAGAGCCATCCTCATCCATAATGCTGCTTGCTTCATGTTCACCATTAGACTCTTCATTGTCAGAGATAACTGTCAATTTTATCATGGATAGTCACAAAGATTAAAAAAAGAAGAAAAAAAAAAATCATCCTTTCCAAAACAAAAATGTTGAATAAAATTAAGTAAGCACAACCTTTGCATGATTTCTTCAGTTGCTTGCGTTTCGTTCCTTTAACTCCCTTTTCATTTTCTTTATCATCACCACAATTTGAGCGCTTGGACCTTTTTTTCGGAGCTGAAGTGTTTCTTTTATTAAGTTCATCCTCCTTATTTAAGTTTATAGTATCACCCGGGGCAATAAGTTGGCTTTCAGCCTCAGAGTCATCCTTTGTGTCTAAAATGACAGACCAAAATAACTGAACTGCACCAAATATCATTAATTACACGGTTTCCATTAGAAGTAATTTTAATGAAGATTACTAATATTATGGAGCCAAATGTAGGTTTTTAGGGTAAGCATTTTATTTGCATACCTCTTTTTGTGTTCTTGCTACATTTTCTTTGCTTTTTTCTTTTGACTTGTTCTGTAGTGGAGCCGTCTTTGTCCTTATCCTCGCTAACAGCTCTTGCGCGTTTGCATTTCTTTTTAGCAGGGACCGAGCTCTCTGTTTCTTTTACATTAGACAAATCTTCGTTTTCTTTTTCTACACCAAGATCCCCATCATCCTCCAAGTTGTTCTGATTGTCCATGTGAAAGACATCATCATCATCATCATCACCACTAACACGGTGTTCGCTTGCTTTGTTTCCTGTATAAATAGACAAAAACCTTTACCAACTTTAATACCCTGAAGTGAAAGGGTATTTTTTGATATTTATTATAAACAATGCTACCTTTGGATTTCCTTGGTTTCCTGGTTTTTGGCAGTATCAGTCTGACAGATTTTCTTTTGTCTTTATCTTTTGCCAAAATCTTCTCCAGCAAATAGCTAAAGAACTCCTTGTCATAGGGTCGCGTGTTTCCTTGAGGAAATAAAACAGCAAACGCAATCATCATATTTTAAGTAAAAAAAAAAGATCAAAAGAAATTCAACTGCTTATAATCTTTACAGAACGTAAATGTGCTAGATGACGTTATTTACACTGTTACTTAGTGATTATTCTTTTTGCATTGTATTAGGTTCAGAGTCTGTAACTGGTCATGTGTTATTTGTGAAAAGCACTCACTCAAAGCTTTGTCTATTCTCCATGGGTTGATTTTCTCCTCCTTCTTAAATTTGCTCTACAAACAATATAATTAAATAAATGAATCAGATAAAAAAAGTAACATAAAATTAATTATAGTTTTGTGAATCAGAGGTATTCATATCATATCAATGGATTTGATTCAATTTGTTGTGCACTGCGATTTTCTATTCAAATTTATTCAATATTCAATTTATATTCTGATTTGTCCAAAGCAACTATCATTTTGACAGGTTTTAAACTATTACAAAGTAATAATTCCTATCTAATATAAATTTAAATGTTGTGTAATTTTTTTTTTTAATGTCACATCTCGTACAAAGTGATAATCATTCGTCCTTCTGCGCCACACCTGTCCAGTAGGTGGCAGTATTTCACTGACTGCCTTTAAACTCAATAGTAGAAGTAGTAGTGCATGGTTTCTATTTTCTGCAAAAAACTGTAATGTATTTTACAAAATTTGTCAATTTTGAAAAATAAAACACAACAACATTTGATTTAATTAACTGGGTCAACACGAGATTGATTAAATTGCAAAATCGATTAAATAAGACAGTTCTAATTAATTAGGCACTATAATACAAAAATATAAACTGTTTATAAAATACCTTAATTTCTGCACGGCTACGGTGGGTTAACAGCTGGCCAATCAAAGAGAAATCCGTTCCCACCATATTAATGGCCAAGAAGAACAAGTCTGTCTCTGAAAGACAAAACATTTTTACAATTTTGCAATCAGCACTACAACTGGAATTGTAACGACAACCATGGAAGTGCAAGGAGTCTAAAACATTACAATATGGTCTGTGCTACCTCTGACCGACCAGGTCTTCACATGTTTTAGTGTTCTGAAGCTGGAGTAAGTTGTAGTAGAGCCACGCTCAAACATCGAATTCTCCACCAATTTAGTGGTTGAGGTCCTTTGCACTCGCACTGTCAAACTGAAATACAAAATCCGTTGATATGATATGACGGATAGCACGTTTATAAATAACGTATATACTCTATATAATGAATGAGAGATGAAGTAACAATACCTTTCTTCATCCAATATGATTGAGCCATCCTCCGCCACTCTGACCTTTGGCACCAGCATTTCTTCATTTTCAGATTCCGCTTCTTCATCATCATCATCGTCTTTCTCTGCTGTTTTTATTTGTTGCCTGAATTGTTTTAAATTATGGACTAGTTTAGTAATGTACTTTTTGAAACCAATCATCAACCAATCAATTTGTAGTTTCAAAAAATTCATAACACTTCACTTTGGGAGAATATATATTTTTTTCATGTCATGTATAATAACCCAACTTATTATACACTAGTTTTTTTTAGTCTGCGATTTTTGTTTGCTATAGGTTACTGATCAGAATATCAGGGGTTTAAGTCCCAGCACTGCCAAGCTGCCACTGTTGGGCTCTTGACCAGTGCCCTGAACCCTGACAGGATCATGGACACCTAAGCCTCATTTATACCCGTGGGGACCAAATGCTAGCCTGTCTTGCCCAATCCCACAGAAAATATCTCATATAGCACAAACTACTGAAAAATACTGGCCATAACAGAGAGGTATCTGTACACTTAGGACAAAAAGATATGCATCACAGCTTTTTGCATATGTGGCTTAGCAGTCAAAGCGTTCAAGGTTGTTGATCTGGCCTCCAAACTCCCCAGTCCTCAATCCAATCAAGCATCTATGGGATGTGCTGGACAAACAAGTCATATAGCATCTGTGCATGTGCTAAAAGAGTTTGCACACTTTGCGTAGGTTAAGTTTGTATACAGAACAGGACAGTGCTTAATTATTACAATCATTACTTTATGTAGAGTAATAATACTCTAACAAAAGAAAATATACTTCCAATGATGAAGCCCTTTCACTTAAGCACATGGTGTATATTTTTTTACAGCTGAAGATACTATCTTAAATGCTCATGAAAATATGGGGGGAAATCTGAAAAATGCCACACATTAGTGTAATGTTGTGTTGTAACTTACTTGGGCGAGGGTGGAATAATGGTCTCTTCTTGATTCTCCTCCTGCACTACAGAAGACCTGTTAAATTTAGTCATAAGGTGATGGTCGCATAAGACACACAGAGATTTTGTTGAAGAAACAAGCATATAAACACATACATTTATAAAAATGGTGCCTACCTCATAGGGCTGGTATTGGGTAAATAATAGATAAGGTCTCTCATGGTCATCTTACTGCGGTCCAAACCTGTGAACTCTTTATGACCGACCTTTTGCTTTCCCATCTAATGAATTAAATGAAAACTTGCTTGCTTACTGGAACTAACAATATTAATAAGGAATTATTAATAGTACATAAACAGTAGGAAAAAAAGTTTCTTAGATTAATTCAATTTACCTGGATATCTTTTTTCCTTTCAATCTTCATGAGTTCCTTCAATTTAAGAGCCCTTATTATCCTATCTGTGTCTGAGGATTTTTCAGTCGTCTCAGAAGATGATGACTTATCAAAAATTAAAGGCTTGATGCAGACTGAAGGCATATCAGTTGAACATGGACGTTCGGGGGGTTCCAATTCTTGTGGTGGTTGCTGAGGAACTTGACCGGGCTGTGGAGATGGTGGTGAATCCACAACTGACTTATTACCACGGACAGGAGACTTTGGAAGACCAGATGTTGAAGGAACACAAGGAGATAATGATTGTGTGGGCAGATTTGTAGGAGATGTGGACTTTCTAGGTGTCCCTGACTGAGGCACATCATTAGAGATTACTGGGAAAGACACCTGAGCTTCAGAAGCTGAATCATGGATCGTTACTTGTTCCTCGTTGGACTGGGATGATGGGGCTGAGCTGGGGAAGCTGGCAGATGGTCGAGCCCTAGGTGTGGAAGTAATTTTGGGTGCGACAAGTTTCGGAGCAGCCGAGATCCTCATTCGCCTATGTGGAGCAGTAGATGAAGTGGTAGCTCCACTGGAGGGTGCTCCATCATTTCTACATTAAAGAGTAAGCAATGAAAAAATCTCGAAATACCATCCCTAATCAATAGAACATAAAAACACATCCAGGACACATCAAAATGTGTTATATGGACCCTAATATTCCCCATTTAATCAGAACAGCATCCCAATCAGAATAAAAATGCATTGCATTACCACCTCATTTAAAACAGACCGGTCTGTGTACAATGTAAACATTTGATAATATGTAAAGGAAAAGATTAGCCATGTAAAACCCTGATCCAATTATTTCTCTGTTGTTGCACTAAATAAATTCTTTCTGTGCACGTTTGCCCTCCGTGGGAGTAACATTAGTAACATAATGGAGAATTTTGCTGATCTCAAACTCTCTCCCACCATTCTTTGGTTTGGACTTTCATTCACTGGCTCCTGGTCTTTGGAGAAGAAAAGGGCTCTTATTGGCTCTCAGTCATAAAATGAAAGTGAATTCTAGTAACCAAATATAATGCAGTATACAGTATTTGTGAGAAAAGATGGGAAGCCTAACCTAACCTAGTTAGAAGAAATAGACGACAACATTTCTTTTCCTGTTATATTTCCAGCAAATTACATGCTTCACATCAGTCTCATTCTCATTTCTGATCAAATTTTGATTTCATTATTTGTGCATGTAAAAACACATCAGATCAATGTCCATGTAAACAGTTGAGTAGCAATGTTAGAATAATTTCAGTCAGACTGAAAAAATATTATCAATGTAAATGTAGCTAGGGAGTCAGTAGGCATTGTCTATTCCATTATTATTTCAACATTTAAACCGGCATTCATCAAACAGTCAGTGGAAGGCAGGAAATACTTACTGGTTCGTGTTTGAAAACACTTCAGCAGCATTCTTAATAACCACATCCTCAGAAGGCTCTTTTAAAGTGATATTTTGCTGTTGAGATGCTGCGGGTTCTTCTTTAGCTTTAATTGCTGGCAAGGTCACACCTGCTTCTTTTACCCCCTGGGAGACGTGTTCTCCCTCTGTACCCATTCGACTTCCAGGCCTGAAGTTAGGTTTAACGCTGATTCTAGACCTTCGCATCATCCTGAAGAAAAAGAAGAAATGTTGTTTATTGAAAAACTGTTCCTATACAGTAGTTACTGGGGATGGGAATCACCCGGGAGCACCGAATACAATATTATCAAAATACCTAGGTGCTGATTCGATTTGCACTGCGATTCTGCAAGTATCACGATTTTATAAATATCCTGATTCAATATTATTATATTTTTAGAAATTGTGACAAAATATAATTTCTCTGAGTTCTAGGAGTTTTAGTTTCTAGGAGACCAACATTTTAGATGTGAATCAGGCAGTCCGATCAAGACTCTGAGAAAACTTTCTACCTTGATGGCATCCAAGCACTAGTGATATACTGGGATAAGTGCATTAGTGTAGCACAATCAAAAGTCCTGGTTTGACTTGAACACCCCTGGTACATAGCAGAAATAAAGCACTAAATCAGAAAAGTACACATGACTAATCCCAGTGACCTGTCTGTAATATCTACTAAATAAATACTTAATGTAAGAACTTGCATAAAAGTAAATTATTTTGCTAAAGAATAAAAAATGTGTTTTAAGAAACTCCTGATAGTTAACTGCATTTGTTGAGTGCTAGTTTAAAACACTGGTAAATTGGGCTGCTGCTAAAGCAGCGCGCGCACGCGCACACGCACACACACGCTCCACCACCTTCAAACACTGCAAACAAACACACAGAATGTTTAAAATAACTGACAACCAGAGGACATTAAGACTCACTTCAACAACAAACCGCTTTTAAAACGTTGAAACGCCGAAGGGTTAAAAACAGCTGAGTTTTAGCCGGCTCTCTCTCTCTCTCTATCAGAAACCCACCGGCTACTCACGCTGCTGCACTCAGCTGAGAAACTCTAGTTCCGGGGAATGTGGGAATTGTAGTTTTGTTTCAGTTTAGTTTGCGTTCTGTGAGCTGATAAAATACTTCATTTCCCATAATTCATAGCGACGAATTCGCAAAGTCAGCGGTGATTGATAGGGCGCACGTGTTACAACGTGACTTGCTTCATGCTTGTCTTGAACAGGTATATAATATTTAATTTGTGTAGCAATATATAGAATTATGTAGAATGTTCCTCCGATAGAATTTTTTTTTTAATTAAACAATTTCTATTTTTAAAAAATATATATTTAGTTTCCAATTCGTGTTGGGATATCTTTAAACATATTAATGTGTGCTAGTAATCGAAGATTAAAGGTTAGAGATTTTATCAGACAAGACGTGCTGAACGTGTCTATGAAGATTATCCTCCCTTTATTTATTGATCGATCTAAATAGATTTATTTACAATTATTTAGAT
>JAOVVB010000029.1:8614112-8626370 GCA_028570985.1 Heterobranchus longifilis | reverse complement strand
ATGAATTGCACAATACTAGCTAACTAATAAAGTGTTCTAACATCCCTGAAATGTCTTGCATCACAGCGAAACACAGAAATAAGAAATGCCTGCTGCCTTTTTTAAAATGGGAAAAAGATTGCAAAAGAAAGAGCATGCACAATCTTAGTTGGACAATCTGTACGTCAAACTAGAAAACCTTACATAAACCAGATCTCCGCACGTGACCCACAAAGATGAAGTTAAAAAAAAAAAAAAACTGTGTGCAAATTCCATAACCATGTACCCTGTTGTAACCCCTCAGCACTAAGCGTGTTCACATACCCTTCTTCTTCTCTTTCTTGGACGGTGTCTTCACGGGTGCCTGCTCGGCTGGAGGCATGCCGGACTCCACCTCTGCAGACATTTTTTGAGGCCAGCCTCACGTGACGGGGTGATCGAAAGCAGCTCTCTGTCCTTCTCTCCACTGTGTAGTGTGCGTGCTACAGCCTGACTCAGCAGTGGGTCATGTTCAGCAAAGCATAAGCTGGGGAGACATAAGAGAGGAAAAGATTGAGCAAAAGAATTCGAGTAAAAAAAAAAGAAAAAAAGATAAAGCGAGGAAAAAAGAGCAAGCTGTTTAGAAGAACTGCACGTAGGGCTTTGCTACAAAGTTACAGACCAGTAAAACTGAGGTTCTATTAAGATAAATTAAAAAAAATGTAAAAATTTGTGAAAATATATATTCATTTAAAATATTCTAGGTTAAAGAAAAAAAATAGCACTTACGCCATGATTGATGTGATATTATTAATTAATTTATGTGAAAACAATGTTATTTTGGCATGTACAAATATAAAATATGGTTGTGTTCTGTTTGCAGATATCCAAACACTTTCTCCATACTGTGCACAAAGTCGTATAAATAATGGCACCAGGTACACCCTCAGACCACAAACAATGAATCATTGCACTCTGGTCTTCTTTCATGCAAATTGCAAATGAGGCATCCATTTTTGCTCGCACCGCAGCAAATGAACTGATGTAACACGTTCACACCTGCACAGCAGTGACTGCAGAAACAGTAGCCTTGAATGGAAAGCACTCCAGCCAACAGAAGTTTTAATGTAACCGGTGTAGAGATAATTTTAGACTCACCCTGGTATAAATAATAAAACTTGGCACATAAACAGGTCTTGGGAGTTTAAAGATTTACAATAGCTTGTTTGTAAAATCTGTCTTAGCTAAACGCATATCAGATAGCTATTTCAGGATCAGGATGTTATACAGATATCTGTTCTGGATGTAGTAGCTACCACTATAATGACACGTATTTAAGAAAAAAATTAGGGCCAAGGTCAAGTCACTCAAATGCTGCCATTGTAGTTTTCTACCAGTACACACAGTAAGCAATAATAAGAGTGCAAACCATAGACGTTATTGCGGGAGGCCTATCCCAAGGGACCTGGGCCACTAGGCGAGGTACATCCTGCAGGATGTGCCAATTTAACGCAAAGTTTAAAGAATGCACATTCTCACTCGGCGGCATGGTGGCTTAGTGGTGTTGCCTTGCACCTCAATGATGCCGGATCGATTCCCGCCCTCGGGTCTGTGTGCACGGAGCTTGCATGTTCTCCCCGTGCTTGGTGGGTTTCCTCCTACAGTCTAAAGACATGCAGATCCCAAACTGCCCATAGTGTGTGAATGAGCATGTGAGTGTGTGTATGTGTGTGCCCTGCGATGGATTGGCACCCTGTCCAGGGTGTACCCCGCCTCGTGCCCTAAGTCTCCTGGGATGGGATCGGGAGTCCCCCCACGACCCTGTATACAGGATAAAGCGATACAGACAATGAGACAATGATGACATAGACACTTACACAATATGAAGGATTTGGCAATGCCAATTAGCTTACCCTGAATATCTTTGGATTGTGGAAAGAAAACTGCAGTACCATGAGGAAACCCAGGAATAAGCACAGAAACTCAAAGGCAGGTATTGACCATGGAGGTGCGAGGGCACAATGGGAAACTGTACTGCCTTGCTTTTTTACATACATAAAACAACTACTATATACAGTAAAGTACAGCACATCCAAAGGTTAATTAAGGATAAAATTATCCTGTAAGTTGCTATAATACTTCACCTCTAGACCATTCAAGTTTTGCCAGTAATGTTTTTGCTACAAAACCCAGGACAAATATTTCACTTGTTTTGCACTAATGCTCTCAAATCACATGGAATGTGTTCATGAAAGTGTTCATGTAGTGCTCATGAGACTACAATAAATATTTATTGTATAGTTGTATTTATTGTATATGTTGTTTAAGACTCTCTGCCTCCTCCAGCCAGCGTTTCTATCTGATACGGAGGGTGGAAGTGATGTTCAAAGCAGTTTGAAGCAGGACTGTCGCAATTCTTGTCTGATCTGAAGTTGAAATTGTGACACTTTAGGAAGGTTCATAGTTGAATAGGAGCAAATTGTAGAAATTCGACTTATTTTTGGACTCTTTGGGAGCAGACAAGAACCACCTAGTCCTGAAGAGGTGTAATGATCCACCTACAAATGATTAACAAATTCCTAGAATTTATTTTATAGCCTGTGATTACCTTGGAATATTTCAAGCATGCTCAAAAAAGATTTCTTGCACAATGTAACATACTGTACAAAATTCAGACAAACCTCTTGACGAAGGGCCTTTTTACAATCTCAAGTTCGTACTGGTCAGGCATCAAATTTGGGAATGTGTGACAGACAGACAGACTTGTTTTTATCCTGATCCAAAGCATAAATAAGTGTCAGAGTTTCCCACTACATCAGAAATCAAAGTGGCCCAGAATACAACCGAAGCTGAACAAAGCTCCTGAATTTGGTGTGACGAAAAATGTCCGTGCTTGTGTGCTAAAAGAATATACTTCTCATTGTTTATTACACCGCACCTCACATTCAGCGAGCTTATCTCTCGAAACACTTTTTCGTGTTTCCTCTGTCCTAACAAAGCCTTTGTTTAAGCAGCGAGCACTGCAGTGGTTATAGATTCTCTGAACTCGAGTAACTGTTTTTCTGTCGCTTTCTTTCTTGGTGGAAATTGTAATTGCTGGATTACAGTTAATAACAGTTGGATTTTCTTACTATAATCTCTAACACACCTTGAAATGAAAAAAAGTTTGCATAATTGTATTCGTACAAGTATGTAGTGTAAGAACAGAAAAAAATATATATTAAAAAATGCTGGTATTAAAACAGATAAAAGAACATATGCTGTCAATATCCTTTGCCTTAGTATTCAAGCTATTAAACACGTCACCAAATATGTGGCTAAAGGAAATGGGAGCTTCCCTTGCATCTGGGACCCATAGAGCCTCCACCTTACTCAGAACATAGGCTGATTGTTTTCTTGCGCTTGTTTTCAATCTAGGAAATCAGAGTGAGGCCTTTGCACAAATATTTGGGCCGTCTTTCCTTTTCACCCGTGTCAACTTATTCGAGAGCAGGAAATCAATGTAAATTCTATACATGCATTCTCAGCGGAAGCAGTGCGACAGTTTAGATTAATGAGATTAATGATGAGTATTGTCATACTTGTTGTGAGTAATGAGAATGAAATGTTCCCAAATTTTAAGAAACAGGATTTACAAATCCTTAGCTAAACACACAACTTGGATTGCATTCTGAGAAGTCTTGTTTACGGACGAGTAATTCCCAAAGCACATATAGTTGCCGACAAACTCTCCTGAATTTTTCCCAAAATGGAAAAGGTCATCTTTTATTATCTTGCACCCACTTTCCTTTCCTGTTCTTTTTTTCAGCCTGGGTGAACATAAGCACTTTTGTCTGCCACCTGACATTAACACTTCCTTTTGCATGCTTTAATCGGCTGCACCTCACTGAGCAGCAACCGACTCACAACCATGGCTTTTTTTAGCAAGTAGTAATGTATGTAAATAGAACTGCAAGACTATACACGGAGATCAGATTATATTATAAAGAGAGTGGCTGTACAAGGGGTACATGGTGTTCAAAACAAAATCCTCCATGGACATCATGCGTCTAATAGTTGGTGACCTTTGAGAGACTAATAATAACTTGGAAATAGGATGAGGATCATTTGGTGAATGAAATGTGAAAATCTGAAGGAAAACTAAATAGTATGGTATGCTGGCAGAAAGGCACTGGCAGGATATTTATGAGAATTCTCAGTCTGATACAGCTAATCATCTAAAGCTGTATGCAAAGATTCTTATTGAACTCTTGCTGGAAGCGTGCAAACCTAAATCATGCCCGAGAGCTGGTACCAGGCAGTGAAAGAATTACAAAAGCATGAAGCAAACCTGCACACTTATACATATACGCTTAACTGTATGCATTGTTACATATATCCATGCTTTTGAAGGGATAGCATGCAATCATATAAATAACTGCTTAAAATGTTGTCTTTAACAAATCATGGTACATATTAAAATAATTAATTACAGCTTAAAATGCTGTAGTTAATACTGAGCTGCAGATACAGTTTGTGTTGTTTTGTCTTGCCTGTTTCACTGCTTCGGATCACATTTAATAAACACATTTAGGGTGTTTTGACATTAGACATGATTGATTTGTACCGTGTCCAGGAACAATTGCTCCCTCCTCCTCTCCATTTCACCTCTGGTCAGCGCTCACGTTGTTTTTGGTCTCCATTCCCAGGTACGCTTGCTTTGTTTGTGAGCCGTTCTTGTGTGTCTTCCTATTTTATCAGCTATGGCTGTTTAGGTCAAGCTATGCGCACAGGAGGACTTATGGCGTTGCATCAAAACAGCGTACTGCTTCCGTTCTCAGGTATGACTGCCTCTATATCTAAATCAATCCGTGCCTGAATATGCTGTACCGTTCTCGAGACCACCTTTCCAGCGGACTTGGGCCTGGTTCCCGAGCACGGAAAAGATTGTGTTCTCACTGATCAAAATGAACCAGACTTTGGGGTCAAATGTTCTCGGAAAATGATTCTATGGTCATAATGTAAAAACCCCCTTAATTATACTCACCAATTCACCTTACAGCAGGTTAGCCCCACCCATGCACATTATGGATGATTTCCAAATTTCTTTTTCCAACATACTTAAGCATATCAGTCCAAATTTTAAGACTTGTTTAATGTATTTTTGTCCAGATGACAAAGATTATTACGATATCAAACATTATTACCTAAGGATTGCATAGTTGCATAGTTCATGATTATAGTTCATCTACTCCTATAATAATTACTATTCCATATGAACAGCTTTATCTAATGAAGTGTGAAGTCTGCTAATGCGAACTTGACAGCTTTTGATTTAATAAATTATTTTGCCATTCCTATAGCTATTTATCCAGTCATTTGCTTTCCAACATTTCTTACACACTTTTACATGCCTATGTACACTATAAGCCACATTATCTGCCTCATTTCCATTCGATCTGAACAGCAGTCATTTATACAACATCGACGGAGAAAGGAATAAAGAAAGGTTTATGAGCTGTAAAATGGCTTCTGAGTTCGTATTCGATTCCGTATATTAAGGTAATTCCTTCTGAAAGGGAAGTTAGCATGGCAAGTAACAGTTTGCTGAAGTGCTTGACTGACATACTGCCAACAGGGGTTCAAGACAGGCCAACACTCCTGTCAAAACTACACTCACCTGAGAGTAGATTTTCAAGCTAGAGAACAGCACAGAGATTTGAAACACCCTTGACTTGTGCTTACTCATGGAAACATCCCAACAGTATACAAAATTGGATGCATTTCCCGTACAGATTGAGGAAGCAACATATTGCGACATTGTAGAGCAATTAATTAGCCAACCTCATACAAATTCCACCCTGTTCTACATGAAAAAACTCCTAACACTGTTATCCGAAACGAAAAGGGAGTAATGTGAAGAAGCTACATAGGCAAGAAGCACACCAACAAAATAGAGGGGCCCAAAAAATGTATACACACTTCAATAGTTCTTATCTATGCCCTTTTTAAAACTCGAATTGAATTATGGCAGCACTGTGTAGTATTATGCTTCCTTTAAAGATGTCAGTAGTCCCACTTCGTTGATCCTATCAACAGTATATAGAATATTTTCATGTTGAAGTGTGTGTACATTTTTGGGCCCCTCTGCATATACAGTATATATTCAAGATATGGTTGTACAATCACAAAATATTTATCTGCTATGAATATGTCAAATGCATCTGATAAATTTTTTCCAACAAAAACAAACTGAGAATACGTCCAACGTTTTTATTTTTGGATATAACACTAAGAGACTGGTACAAAAGGCTCTGAAATGCCACGTTTGATTTCCTGGCGACATCTTAATAGACTGGCTATAAAACAAACTCTTACAACACCTCTGCTGTTAGTTCAAAGTATGTTCTTTTCTTTTTCAGGACTCCAAAGAATTCCTTAGAAGTCATTTGGGAACACAATTTCGCTTTAAAGCCTCTTACTTCGCTGAAACGAATGATTCCAGCATTTCCTCGTCAAAACTACGCCCCACATCAAACACTTATATTTACACCTATTGGATTTCTGGCCTGATATGACCTTTCAGCCCTATTGGATCTAGTTCCAGAAAAGAAAGTGAACAAGAGGGCTAGATCTAAAGCAATGACTCTGAGGATGCGTCCAATGCTGGAGAACAATGAATGTACAGTAAACAGCAGCTTTCCTCTACCCTGGCTCTATGCCTCTCTCTTCACACTGGCTGTCCAGATCCCTAAATACACACATCAAAAAAAAAAAGGAAAAAAAAGAGCCTGGAAGCTGAAATGCATCTACCTCAGCACTGTGCCAGGAATGTTTCATAGAGGACAAGTCTCCAAACAAAAAGTATCTCTGTGGGTGGAGATTTAGCAGTAACCCCAAACAAAACTGCAAAGGTTACAGAAAGGTCTATGACCAGATATATATTTGATTCTCCAAAAACTGTACCTTAGAATTAAACTGTTAAAGAAAGCACAAATTGCAACTGGGTAGCAATCAAGCGAACATGAACATTAAAGTGACCTTGTTTGCAGGAGTTACAGGCTTCCTACAGGCTTAGAGGCACTGGGACACATATGACAGGCTGAGATGACACACGTAATGAGAGGTTTTTATTTTGGGGTGAAAAGGTAGCATTAGTGTAAATTTAGTGTAAATTTAATAAGAGAGCCTCCGAGTGGTGCAGTGGTAAAGTGCTCGCCCTATCATCCGGAGATCCCGAGTTCGATTCCCGGGTGATGCTGCGACCTCTTGCAGCCGGAGGCCTAGAGAGAGCTGATTGGCCGAGCTCTCTCAGAAAAAAGATAGCATAATAATAGAACAGCACAAATTAATCGCATAAAAATTTTTATCTCAGTGTGGACCAGTACAATAATCTAATCGCAAAAGGCTGCACTTTTTTAGTCTGGATAATTACATTTGAATAAAAAATAGCATATTTAATACTTAAATCGCAATCGCAATATGTGTCAAAATAATCTCAATGTGATTTTTTTTTTTACCAAATCATTCGGCTCTACATGATAAAGTTTGAATTCATTTAATATGTAAACTTTCCAGTTCTCATATCTGATATGCTTTCTTTAATATCCAATCGACAGTTTATCCTGGTATCGCCTAATATACACTAGTAGTCAAAAGTTTCTAATTCAGTGGTCTTTCCTGGTTGTTATTTCTTTCCACATCGTAAAACAATACTGAAGGCATCCAAAATATGCAATAATCTCCTTTGAACAGTTGATATTAAGATGTGTCTGCTACACATCATTGCATAGCTAACTGTTCCGAGTTAAAAGGAGGTCTGGCCAGGCTGTAAAAAAGCAAGGACTGCCAACTTATTTCCAGTCAACAGTTAGTCATCCCTAACTGAGTGAGATTTAGAGGAATGTAAATGAAAAAAATAAGAAAACAAGGACAGATGATTTTCACAGTGCACTTTCTGGAGAGTTGCCATGACTCCCACATGTTCCTTAGACAGGTACTGGCAAATTGTTCCACTTTGAGTTGTCATAGCCTGGCTTTGCACAGCAAACACACAATCCATCACCAGAGAGACACATAATCAAATAAAATAGAGGGAAGACGAACGCATACAAATACCTCTGGAGGAATTTCTCTGTTCAGGTCACTTGTCAAAAGCTTGCATGAAATTGAGTTGGTCTTTTGTGCCTACACAACCCAGAGCATGTAAATAGTAACAAAGATATAAACTGAAAAACACTAAACATTCTCTTCTGTGCAACATAACAGTCTATTCCAAAAGAAAATGTAATGATATTGACTGTATAAAACATACAACCCATATTTATCTGATAAAGCAGTATAATGCAATTATATATCATTTACAAGGCTCACATAAACAAACACCAAAAAGATCAAGCATGCCTCTATTAAAGAATTTCACTGTGCAGTAATGTATATGTGACAAATAAAAGCTTAACTTATTAAAAAAAAACGTAAAGTTTTGCCATATTCTTCGGATTGTAAGTTATAAGTTTATCATGTATCAGAAATGCCATGTAATAATGTTCTAGGATACTGAGATGCCAGTTCGTTTGGCTAAATTGTACCTGTAAGAGCAGTTCACTTTGTTGTTGTAACCATTAGTGTCTGAATCATCTACAAATAATTTGTTAATTCCTCGAAATATCCTGTCCATCTGTGAAAAGGACCACCACAGGAGCACATATACCAGTGCACCTACCTTTCCTCTCATTATCAAGTCTGTGCTGAGAATATTTCACTGTCTAAATAATATCAGCTCAATCGTGGTCTCTTTTAATTGATAGATGGGTTATAGTCACATTGACAAACTGCAACAGATGAGCAGAAAGTACAGTAAATGTTATCTGTGCATATGGAAGGTGCATGTAATAACTGCAATTTCTGCTCAGGGCACGATAACAAGATAAACATACCTTTTCAGTACAGTGACGCCTAAAGGTGCTTTCATTTCCCGAAAAAATGAAAATAAGCAGGTTAGTCTACCAAAAGCAGTTGTTAACATAATTACCCTGAATTGATATTGTTTTTACTCACAATAAACTTAGCTCAGACCTGTTACATGTGAAAGGGGCAGTGTGTTTTCTCACCAAGCATTCCCATGGTTAGTAGAGACTTTACGTTATAGAAGAGTGAATGCTGAACAAGGACAATAAACCAGTTTTGGGCTGTCATCTTGTGTGGTCGTAAAAGGTCTGTGGTGTTGGATTATTAAAACATAACCAAACACCAGAAAATTACAGTTTTCTTTAAGGACTTTTAAAATACCTTTGTTTACTTACTGGTAGTGAGAAAGCCAGTTCTGGCCATTCATTTTTCAATTATACTATATAATGTTTTTACAGTCTTGCAATCAATTTTGCAATGAAACTGTGTGGGGAACTCCTGACAAACCTGTACGGAGAGGGATCCCGTCTTCCTCAACTCTCCCTGCATCAAATGATTCTGAGGTGATTAAGGGGTAAACTAACTAGCCAGAACTTTTATACCACAGCTTTTCATGCAAATTAAATCATTACAAATTTGCAAGTGTGAGAACATGTTGGGTCACCAATACATGAAGTTCTTAACACCAAAAGGAGATTTTTGTCAAGAACAGTTACTTAAACTGCACAAGGGTAGTAACTCAAAATGTTACTCAAATAGAGCAGAATTCAAACTATTGGGTTTATGTGAAATGGAGGTCAAGTGCCATTCTCAGTTCCAGCTTTAAAGTAAAGGAAAAAAATGGTTCCACATCTGGTTGGAACTACTTTTCTCTCTTTTTTCCTACTATGGAGCAATGCAGAGCTTTAAATGATTGTCCAGATTTTGATCCTTTCCTCACAAGAGGGGGAAAGTGGGACACAAACAAACATCCAGTGCAAAGGTCTTTTACCTCAGCATGTGGCCACCCCACTGAAATACTGCTCCTCGTGTAAAAGAGATACCCTGACTTCTCTAGTGACCTGTATACGTTGCCAGTGAAATACAATAGTAGTTCTTCTTTCGGCCATTCATACAAAAAGAGCAAGACAGCCAAGAAAATTCAAATAAAAATCTCCTTTACTCTTAATGGGACCTTGCAATACGTTCTTTGTCCTTGCTGAACTTTCTTCACCAAACTTTTTTTTTCACTTCTATTGAGAGTTGGATAGCCTAGAAGAAGAAATGCTTTAGAGCAAGGCAAAGAGAAGGAATGACTCAAGGAGGGAAATTAAGTTGAGCGCCAACATCTGCTTCCAATAAAACTGCAAGCCTTGTACCAAAAGAGAGAGGGAGAAAGAGGAAAAAAAATCAAGTGTCTCGCTCTGAGTCATACTCAAAACTTGCTATTCCCCCCAAAAAATGTTATTTTATATCTTACAACTCAGTTAAATATACAGTAATGACTTGTGTTTAAACATCTTACTTAACTAAGATATTTAAGTGGGGGTGCAGTTACTTTCTTTGAGATTAAATCTTTGTCTCTACATCCCTGGCCATTTGTGAAGCCACAAAAAGAAAATAGGCATTTTTCCCCTGACATTTCCTGTAATGTTTACCCTACACAGCTCCGAACTGTTTGAAACTCTCTTTAAAAAAACACTTCCACGTCCTGTCGGCTCCTCATGAAACGGAGAACACTGAGTTTACAGTGGCATTTCCTCCATTAGATAGAACATGAAGGGTGGCGAGGTAGTGGGCAAAGACAGAGAGACAAAAAATGCCATAATTATGGTTATTTCTAGGTCTCCTTGACATTTTTTCACCCCTCCTACTCCCTCTTCCTGTCATCTCTCATTTCTCTTTCTTTTTTACCTTTCCACATCTTGGACTGCTGTAAAGGTCCAGGTCCACACACACACATTCCTACAGACTTAAATCATCCCTAAATTCAGGAAAAAAAGTGTTTGTACACAATGTTCTCCTAAAATAAACAGAATGAGAAGACATCAGTCATGTTTCAACAGTAGGTGGTACGTTATTCAGTAATGAGTGATGGTCTTGTCTTTTGTAAACCAGTGGCCTAGGTAGAGTATATATATGGAATTAACCACTCACTCACTCACTCAACGTCTATACTACTTTATCCTGCATACAGGGGACACGGGGGGAGGGGGCCTTGAGCCTATCCCAGGAGACTTGGGGCACGAAGCGTGGTACACCCTGGATGGGGTGCCAATCCATCGCAGGGCGCACACACATGCACACACTCATTCACACACTACAGGCAATTTGGGGACAGCAATTAACCTAATCTCCATGTCTTTCGACTGTGGGAGGAAACCGGAGTACCCAGAGGAAATCCACCAAGCAACACGAATCCCACGCACACACAGACCCCGAGGCGGGAATAGAGCCAGGACCCTGGAGGTGCAAGGCCACAGAGCTAACCACTAAGCCACCGTGCCGCCTAAAGGCAGTACAGGATACAGAATGAACCAATTCTTGATAAGGGTTATTAAGTAATTTCCTCAGTTAGTCTTCAAAACTCAAAACACTTCAGCTTATATGCTAGAAAAGCTAAATGGATCTTCAGATGCTTAATAAACACAAGCTAATTAAGCCTGACACATCAGATAGGAATAGCAGAATACACTGACTGTCAATTTGTGAAGCAATGCAATTTTTACGACCAAAAAAAAAAAAAAATCCACAGTGAAGGAAGAAAGAAAATCCGAACAAAGGAATGGTCAGCTACAGGCTTTAACACAGTTTATCACACCACATGCTATGTTTTATTGAAGCCTATTGAGCTCGCGCGTGGCACGCGATATGAAACACGGCTATTATATATTACACGCGCACGTCGTGACGAGCAAAAGGGTCAGAATGAGGGAAACTAAGATGTCAAGACATAACACACAAAAACAGGCCGGTGTTTGCGTATGTGTGTGTGTGTGTGTGTGTGTCATGCGTAAATACACTAATGCCGTAATATATGCGGCTTCGTCGTGTTCTGACTACACTCCCAGCCTTAAAATAACCAGTTCCATGTTAAAGGCTACAATTCAGATAAAGACCACACAAGGAAACGGGGAAAATCATGAATTTGTACTAAAGGTGTGTGTTTGTGTGTGTGGGGTTTTTGTTTTTTGTTTTTTTGTTTTTTACCAGACGTCTCATTTTAAATACATGATTTAAATACACATGACAGGTTAATATTCCTATTTACTAATATGTCTATACATACATTCAGTTTTTTCCCCGCTACGCATCGTTGTACTCACCGACGTGCTGTGATCCAGTGGTGCTCGTACCATGCATAGTTGTCTTTGCTGCGCCCGTGGAGAGGATGGCGGGGTTTGGGCTTTACGGTGCAGTGCAGGCGGCTCGCTT
>JAOVVB010000029.1:8573145-8595354 GCA_028570985.1 Heterobranchus longifilis | reverse complement strand
AGAAAATAAATCACTAAACAAAAACAAAGAAATTTGCAAGTGACCCCAAACTTTTGAACGGTAGTGTGTGTGTGTGTCTGTATATATATATTTGTAGCTATTAACAATAAATAAATGTTCACCTTATGTAATTATTATATACATAAGAAAATTTAATAAAAATCAGTAGGATCATCACTATTTATGCAGCATAGAAATGAAAAATAACCTTTTAAAGATCCTTTAATTTGCAAAAGGGCATAAATGTGTTAACCCTTTTTAGCCAGGACATCTATTATCTACAGTTTTTATTCATATAGGTAAAAAAAATAATTTTCATATTATAGGACTAAATGACTCTTTTTAGCTAGATGTCCTGACAGATTAACACCTGACGAGTTAAATTTTTTCTTGGACAATGCTAGACATCAGTGAGACATTAATAGTTTATATCTACATTGCATCTCAAATAATTAGAATATCATGATTTTTTCAAATCTGCAATATAAAAAAAATCAAACTTACATATTGTAGATGCATTAGGTGTAAAGTGAATTATTTCAAACCTTGTTTTAATATAAATGATTAGTCAAGTGACGTAGGCTTTTATTGTCATTTCAACCATATACAGTTCACCAGTTCACAGTGAAACGAAACAACATGCCTCCAGGACCAAGGTTCTAGACACCACATAAATAAGCAGCATAAATTAAATAAGCTACTGTAGCTGAGACAAAAACCTAATTAGCTGACTAGGTAAGACAACAAATTAACACCATAAATTAACAAAACTATCTAAAAGCTAAGCAAAAAGAAAAAAATAAAGCAAAAAGACAACATAATGTGCACATGCAAATGTGATGTGATTAAGAATTACAGATCATGTAAATAAAAAATCCACTATCTAAAAAATATTAGAATATTTCATTTCAAGTTCTGATCTTATTTCCAGTGCTTTAATCAGCATTTATTTTCTATCTGTGCTTCCCAACACCTCGGATGCGGCTGGTTCCTCAAACTTTATTCCTTCAAATGTTTCCTATTCCCTTAGAAAAGTCCAACCTGCCAATCCCACTATATGTGACTGTAGAACAAGCTTAGGAGATCTACTTTCTCGCACTGGTAAATAACATGTAAATCAAAAACTCCTTTTTAACCAAACTGCTCCACTACAACAATAAACTGTATCTTTTTTTTGATTTTTTAACCTCCCTGGCCATGTCGATCACTGTGAGCTCAGTACCTCTGAAGAAAAGCTGTAGTGGAAGTAGCAAGAAAAGTAAAGTCTGGACACAATGCCAAACTTTTCTCATTCTTTTTTTTATTTTTTTTTTAACCTGTCTGGAGGCAACCAGATTGTAGGTCAGGACTTTCCCCTCAGTCATCAACACTAATTTTGAGGTTTTATTACTCTGCTAACTTCAAAGAGTGCAGTAAGAGGTTAAATGACAAAAAGTCTATGCTCCACTATAAAAAAGCTGTGGAGCATGTGTTTCCCTCAATGTCAGGTCTTGGAGAGTCGACTGCAACAAATAACTGTAGGTTAATAAAAGTAGGTGAGCAGCATGGTAATTATTGTGGCTACGACATAAATGAAATGCAACAAAAATGAAATGTTGGGTAGGAGGGAAGTTAAACTGCCCATTGAACAGAATTTAATGAAACTTTTGCAGTTCTTGGATATCTGCCTGAAGTTTAACCTGCACCATAAGGTTATTTTGAAATCAATATAATGAGTAAAAGCGATGTTATGTTTTATGTGGCTAATTAATAATCTACTTTGAAATAAGCCTCTAATAAACTACTTGCTCAATTTAAACACACACCTGCACCAATAGATAGATATTAATTAGAAAATCTGAATAACTGAATATTTTACTATTTTAAACTGAATATTTTTACTGGTATTACTTAATATTTTCACTATTAAAATAACAGTGGTGTAAGTGAATTTTAATGCACTGAAGCTGTTTTAAGACAAAACTTAATCTTTATCCTACTTTTTTCATTTGTCATCTGTGATTCACTCTCCGATTATCGAACAGGGTGTGTAAATTAACGTAAGCAAAGCGTAAGGAATTCAATTTACAAAATTTGATTTCTTTGTATTAAAAAGTTAGGCACAGAGTTCTGCTATATAGAAACACGGGCAGATATGTATGCGGGCTTCAGCCTGAAATAATATCGCTGATTACATTAAAGCTGATCAGCTTATTACAGTATTAGCTTTAACCTTTTAACTATTTTTATAAACTCTAGTATTTCATATTTTACTTAATTCATTTTCTAAGTTTTTTGATTGTTTTTATATTTAAAAATATTATCATGATGTTGGAAATTGATAATGGTAATATTTTTGGGTAGCTGGAACAGATTATCTGCATTAACATTATTTCTTATGGAAAAATTTGTATCGCAATATGAATTTTCACCTTCAGAATTCGTCTCCAGAGCTAATATAATTTGTATGCCGAGGTTCCACTGTACAGTATATTGGTGTCATTAGGCCAGGGACAGCCAAGTAGCAGTACTGAGTTTAGAAAAGTTCAATTCAATTCAATTTAATTTAAATTGAACATTTTTGCACAGCAGTTTTACAGAATAAAAAATGATGAAAATTAAAAGTGTGAAGAGATATGTATAAATCATGAGAATCAGATTTTCCCTGATGAGCAAGCCAAGGGCGATGGTGGCAAGGAAAAACCCCCTGAGATATTAATAGGGCGAAACCTGGAGGGCAACCAGACTCAACAGGGAAACCATCCTCATTTGGGTGATAACAGATAGCAGGGATTGATCTGCAATTATACTGAGGCTGGGAGTTCAGAAGAGGTGTGTAAGTTAGTATGGAGTCCACTTTCGTAACTGGAGGCTCAGGTACAAAACTGTTTCATAACTCTATAATTTCTAAAATCTAACCATGTTAACCACATTACGAGATAAAGTGTCCTCTCTTACTGTATTTGTGGGGAAAAGTATTATGAACTTTATGTTCTTATAAAGTTACTGAAGCAGACTCCGACAGAGATGTCTCCAGTGATGCATGATTTAAAAGTGAATTTAAAACATTTGTTCATGCTAAAAAAAATCAGTTATCCAGTCCATCTAACACTATTAAGAGTTTTCTGTGGCATTTTTATGTCCTCATCAAAAATTGCTCTTGGGAACTATTTCTATTCATTGTCCCTTTCAAGAGTAAAATGAGTTTGTTTTGTTTTTTGTTTTCTATACAGTACATGCTGATTTGCTACACTGAGCATAAAATGAATAAAAAACTGTAATTCACATTGACAGCTGCACCATTACAACATCTCATTAAATTTCTTCTGTTGTACTAAGTCATTTTCCAACTTACATTAAACACTGTCAATGACACTGGAACTTTATCCAAGGTAAAAACCTATATTAGAAATTTAAATCGAAGTCAGTAATAAATCATTGAATTTGTCAGGAATTAGAGGGTACGATGCCAATGAGGTTTGTAGATAGTTTGACTGGGAGAGTAAAATGCCAAGACCAAATTAGCCTACCTAGACACCTAGCAACCCATTACCCAGTGTTCTAGTATATACTGAAGTCAATGAAATTATTTTTAAATTAATCTTAAACTGATAGAGATTAAATGTCTGCTTCAATTCTGCAACTCCTACATTAATAACTGCTCAATATGGCTTCGGCTAAACGCCAGCTGGGAATCACTGTAAGCCCTGGTGAGCCTTTCTTCATTACAGAATGAAGCTATGCCTTCTATATTAACACACAACATAGAAGGTTTACGTAATGACCTGTATGCTATACATACTGTAGCACACTATGCCTTGAGTAAAATGTGAATTTAGATCCAGCCAGGTAGTCTTCCAAAACACAGCTTGAGTTGTTCAAAGTTTGGAAAATCAAATAAACTTCATTCTGATTATTTAAAAAATGCCACTGTTTCCTCATTTACATGGGTTGCCAGAGCCAGCTTACTGTACATCACAACAACAGTATATCTTGGCAAACTAAAAAGTAAGCTAAATGTCTGTGTGCAAGTAAGGTTTTGTTATTGGACAAACAAATGTGGCATGTGTACCTGTATGCTGGCCAACCATTTGGCATGTTACTCATCTGTCAGGCAGAAACAGAGCACCCCTACATCACCTTTCTTGCCTTTCACCTCTAAGAAATCTCTCCACTGCACTTTTTTTTAGTGCAGTTCAGCCTAAGGTCTCCCTATGGTCATACATGCAAATTATGACCCTTTTATGTCTTTATGACAAAGCAACATTCCCTGAGGCACAAGGAGATGCAATGATGTCAGAGGTGAGGTAGGGAGGTTGGGTAATGCCCTTTGAGCAGGGGCAGGGGTTAATGCTTAAAGTTTTGGGGGGAGAGGGGCAAGAACGTCGCCAGGGTCAGGGGCTGGAGCAAGCTAAACACAGAAGGCATCCTTCTCCTCTTCTTGGGTTTGATGCCACTGAAGAGGCTGCCTCCTTTGCCCTTGTTGTTGAGTTGTTCTACTGAGGCCAACACCCCAGCTCTGGTTTGGGGGCAGCTTTCATGCATCCATCCATCCATCCATCTATCTATCTATCTTGCTTTTCTGTCATTCTTACATTAGCCTTGGTGTGTATGGGTTTAATTAAAAAGAATTATTAAAAGCATCTATGACCCAAAAGATTTATGTGAATCCCACGACCCATTAAACCAATCTTTAACTTTATATAAACTAACACAATAATTAATGCAGTGTTTTTAACCAAAGGTAAAATTATTACACAACAAGCAAAATACACACTCACTCACTCACTCTTTATAGTACAGGGTCCTCGGAGGTCTGGAGCCTATGCATGGGCATGAAGTGGGTTATTTCCTGGATGGGGTGCCAATCCATTGCAGGGCATACAAGAATACACACACTCATTTACACTCTACTGGCAATTTGGAATGTCTTTGGGTTGTGGGAGGAAACCGGAGTGCTTGGAGGAAACCCACCAATCACTAGGAGAGCATGCTCACTCACTCATCGTCTATACCACTTTATCTTGTATATACTGTATGGTCACAGTGGGCCTAGATCCCATCCCTGGAGACTTAGGGTACGAGGCGGGGTACACCACGGACAGAGTGCCAATCCATTGCAGGGCACACACACATACTGTACACACACTCACTGTACTCATTTACACAATACAGGAAATTTTGGAATGCCAATTAGACTAATCTGCATGTCTTTGGACTGTGTGTGGAAAACGGAGCACCTGGAGGAAACCCACCAAGCACGAGGAGAACCTGCAAACTCCATGCACACAGACCCGAGGCGGGAATTAAACCTGGACCCTGGAGGTGCAGGACGACAATGCTAACCACTAAGCTACCCTGCCGCCCATGACAAATACATTCAATTAAAATAAATTAATAAATAAATTTGATATAACTACAAAATGGATTGCAAGCTTTTTCCCCCCTAATGTTATGTTTATGCTGGCCAAGCTGGCCATTCAGCGTTATCCTCACAAGCTAAACCAGCAATAAGTCCAGCATTTCCTAGTTTGTTAATTAAATGATATTTAAAGTTTCCCAATATTCTCATACTGGATACATTGGTCCATCTGAGTAAAGTTGCTTTCTTACCAAAACCTAATTCTTGTTAAAAATTTTCAATGGGTTCTGGGATGTAAATCTCATCAATTTGAATATGCCACTCTTCCAATGTACATTCCAAAAACATTGCAGTGGATCTTTATGATGTATAACCAATTTGACTAATTTTAGTCAATATGCAGTATACCATTAATTTGTTAAAGTAATATATAAGGTCTTTACTTGCTGCTTTGATCTTCAGACACAGTTAAAGAATCAACCCAAGCTGTTTATTTTCTAATTAAATTCAGTAAAACCTAAACCCACATTAAATAAGGTACAGCAACTCCAGTTCTAGTGTGTCGAGAAATAGCATTTTACTCGTGTTGTGCTGTAGGGGGCAGCATTTTATCTCCTTTTACACCATGAACTTGGATGCAACTATGTTTTAATGATTAAAAACAAAGACATCATCACTTCTATGCACGCCATTAGGCTGTACGCTTTATTCCCACTATTACATGTATTTTATGAAAAAAAAAATCATATATGACAAAAAATAATATATTGGTTAATATTTACAGAAAAATAAATTGGTAAAAATGAAAACAATGACTAAAACATTAACAAAACGTAAGTTAAAAAAAATATATATATATATATTTTTTTTTTTTTACATTTTTTAAAAAACACTACAAATAAGACAGAAAACCTGAATGTTATCAGCGACAACAAACCCACGCTAATTTCCTCTTAATTCCGCCTAACAGGTTTGATTGACAGCCGCCTCCTCTAATGAGCTGCTCAGGAACGCGCGCGCCTCCCAATCCCATCGGATCAAAGGAGGAGTCTTCTCGGAATCGCTCCCCCCGTCCGCCCGCCCGCCCCTCCTCTCACCTGACGTCATGCGCGAGCGGCCGGTCCGTCGCGAGACGCGAAGAAGATGTGGACGGGCGCGGTAATATAAACTGGCGGCCAGCCGCTCTCGGAAGGTGAAGCCTCTGCTCGGGTTTTTGTTTTAATCGCGATGCGGCGGCTCGGAGATGTGAGGTCGGAATCGGGCCGCCTGCAGCTCCTCGTGCTCGTTTCCGCTCAGCTCTGCTCCATCACAGGTGAGTCAGTTCGCGCGAGATGCCCCGGTGTCGATGCGGAGGAGCTGTCCTTTGTGCTGGTGCTGAAACACTTCGCTTAGGTCGCTGGGAGCAGTAGCAGTAGCAGCGCTGTGCTCCGGATGTTCTGGTGATTAGAATGTAGTCGGACGGTGTGCAGAATTCACAGGAACGACTCGGCGTGATCTTCTCTGAGCTTTAATTTCACTGGATCGCACTGATCGGTACTAATAAAGTAACAAACTAAACACGAGGTATTTCCGAAGTATAAACATGAGCGGTAGTGACAAACCTAGGCTAAGCACATCACTGTACTGAATATTTGGAAAGCATTAAAACTCAAGACATACACTTTGGATTTTCTTTTTGGTCACATTTAGAAGGCAATTCCAGATGTAACTTCCTTACTGTTGATCTGCACAGGTGCAGACAAAAAGCATGACACATAAGTTCTTATAATAATATTAATAGCTGATATCTAAATTCAGTTGATCTAAAGACAGATGAAGACAGCTTTTAGGCATAGAGTGGCTTGGACAAATATTTAAAACGAATAATTTATTAATCATAATCAGATAAGCTATTAGTGTGTACTTTTTAGAAAAAAATCTTGCTTGCTTTAAATGTCATTTGTTATGTTCTACCTTTTGTGAATGGAGTTTCTCGTAACTGTTTTGCTGCTTTTTGGCCAGGATTTTTTTTGTTTCATCTTAACCACTGTGGATAAATAAAGATTAAACAAACAAACCAACAAACTTGATTAAACAAAAATAAACAAAAGGACTGTCACATACAGTACATATGTAAAGAAATTCATTAAACAAGAATTGTACCTGTGCAATAATGTTTACATTAAGTTTAGGACAAATCATTTCCCTTACTGGATGTATGATGTTCAATTCCAAATAAGCCACATTCATGGTTTACGTTGGCATGTACAGTAGATCATTTGTACAGATACAGACAAAGATAGCAGATGAGATAAGAGAGCGAGACAATAATAACCTTTGCAGCGTGACAGTGATTAATGAAGCATGCTGTTGACATTAGTCTCTATGTTGCGAGCATCAAAACTCCCATGTGAAGCTTAAGACATACAAGAAATGATAGTGTTCGTTAGGGACAAAAATTCTTGATGGTGTTAATTCAACAATAGTTCATAAGGAAATTTACTTTTTATTGCTATGAGATAAAAAATAAAAAAAATCAGCATGTTACACGTTTCTGTGTAAGCCTCTGTATTCTAGGCAAACAATAGCCTAATTAGTTCTCTGTGCATGATTAAACTGGCTCTCCGTAGAACCTTTTCTCAAAGCAAACCCCTCTATGGTAGTTTCTACACGTAACCTTCTTTAAGATAAACCATAGAAACCTTTGAGGAAGTAAATAAAAGCTTTGTTAATGATTGCGGAAACTCTTACCAAGGCAAAAGATCTATCAGATGTGTTATGTTATGTTTAAAGGCTGAAAACAATATGTTGGGCTTACACTTGGCATTAGGTCACCACTTAAGAGGCAGCTTTTAAAAGCCTGGATAGTGGGAGATGCTGGTGGGTGTAGGTCTTTAATTCAGTTTTAAATCCCCATGTGTTTTATATTAATAGGCAGTGTTTAGTGGTTTGACAATACTTAAGTGTAAATAATGTTATTCTTTCGTTTAACTAATAAAATAATAAATAAAATAATTAACGCACAGTACCTGCTGAAGGAGAGTACTCTCAATTTAATTGTTGAACCAATTCATAAACAATATTGAACTGATAAACAGTATAAAGCGTGATATGTGACAGGGGAGGAACACAGAAACCATATGCAAAGCTCTGCCGTTTACTCACATTGATTGCGGTATTGATGAGTAGCTAGAGCACAGTGATCCGCAGTGGCAAGCATAACCACGCTAGAATGATAAGCAGCGTGGTCTCATGGGAGAATGAGTCACAGCAGACTGAATGTGGCAGTTTAATCAGATAGACTTCCATGGAGAAACAGATGTCGACAAAGATCTGTGTGTATATGACTCTGTTTCAGAGAAGACTCTTCTGCCTTTCTGCTCTGCATGTCCATATTGCTTAAATAGACGGGTGGCAAATTAAAGAAAAATTTAACAACACGAACCCTCTTAGTAAGGTGTCGGACCACCGTCAACAACCGGAAGAACAGCTTAAATGTTCTGCTTTGCATAGATTCTACAAGTCTCTGGACGTAGGAACAGCGTGAGAGAGTGAAGATAATAGCCAATACTTTTGGGCTTACAGATTTTTCTTACTTATTAATCCTGAAATGTTTCATCAGGTCTGGAACATTTCATCATTGATTAAAGGTGATCAGTCCAAAGAACATCTCTGTAGGTCCCTAGGTCAGAGGGATCATTTGAAGCAAGAGGAGAAAAGGGAGCTCAAGAGGGATTATAGTGTATGTAGTAGTCATTTTATTTTTATATTTTTATAGTGTGGTTTTGACAAGGATTAATTTCATCCCGATAAATTTTCTTCTGATTAACATTAATAACTGTACTGAGATCTTGAAAAAGCTCTCGTTTGACTGCTAAAGTTCCATGTAGATGTGTTGGCATTGCCTGTTCGAAAGATTTGGATTTTAAATCTGTTTGGTAAGGATGTTTGGTAAAGAGTCATTGAAATGTAGATTAGGTATACATTTGAAAAAATATATACTGTTGTAGATGCTCTGGATATAGAAGAACCTTGAAGAGTTCAAGAAGGATTTTGTTTGTTTTTCAATAAGCATCAAGCACTAAAATCCCATATATATTATATGAGAATTGTTATATATACTGTACATATATGTACTGTACTGTATATACGGTATACTTGCAGATTAGGTTATTTGGTGTTCCCAAATTGCCCGTAGTGTATGAATGAGTGTGTGTGTGTGTGTGTGTGTGTGTGTGTGTGTATCCTGCCCAGAGTCTCCTCGGAAAGCCTCCAGACTTCCAGTGACAGGCTAAGCAGTATAGAAAATGAATGAATAAATATAGTAGAAAACATTAAGCTTTATTTATTTATGTATAAAACAGCAACAAAATCAACAACTAATAATAACAAAAATCTGAAACTAATAAATCGGCTAGTGAAATACAATATTATGTCTTTGGCGTAACAGTTCAAGGTTCTATATATCATACTTGGATATAGAATATGCTTACATCCTAAAAAAAAGTAAACATTTTAAAAAATCATTCTTGAGTTCGTGCCTCTCAAGTACCTTGTAATGATTATATGTATTTTTCTATATCATATGTGACCTGTACCTGTGAGAAATGAGTCCAAAGGAAGCAAATTATTTGAAGAACCTGTGTTTAGAGAAGGTTTAAGGTAGAACATCTTTAGGAAGGTATCAACGATTCACTTTGGAAAGAAAAAAAAAACCTTAACAACTATTTTCGTTCTAAAAGTGCACTAATGAAGTTTCTGCTTTACAACAGGTTCACTTGTCTCTTACCATCTAAAAATGAAAGCAAACATGTTTTTCCTCAAATCAAGGAAATTACCCAGGAGGTATCTTATATTAAACATCAGAACATTATTTAGCTTTCGTGTTTGCTGTGTTATCCCTGGAGCTTCTGGGAAAGTGTGAGAAAGATTAGTTACTTAATCATTGTTGAGACAGAAAAACAGCCTGTCTTGGGCTTGTTGTTCTGTTAAATGTTTGATTGTATCATGAGGCTGTTCCGAGTTTCAGAAAACACAAATTAAGCTATTCATTAATGTTGTTGTTGGTCTTTCGGCTGCTTCCGGCAAGGGGTCGCCACAGCGGAATACCCCGTCCGCACTACAGCTTGGCACAGGTTTTACGCCGGATGCCCTTCCTGACGCAACTCTCCCATTTTATCTGGGCTTGGGACCGGCACTGCATCCAGTGGCTGGGGTTTGGGCACTGGCTTGGTATCGAACCTGGGCCTTCCACATGGCAGGCGAAACACCTACCATATATACATACACACACACACACACACACACACACACACATACACACAAGGGTGAATCAAAAATTATTTGCACTATATTAAAACTGTTGGTCTTATCAGCACTTTCTGTTCAAGGCTACTGTCTCCCCAGTCACTTCTGTGCAGGTGTGAACGTGTTACATCAGTTCATTTGTAACTGCACTGCGAGCAAAAAATGGATGCCTCACTTGTAATTTTCCTTGAAAGAAGAACAGAGTGTGTTGATTCATTTTTTGTGGTCCGAGGGTCTACCAGGTGGCGAAACAGCTCAAGGAAGAGCATAAACAGAAGCATTTGGATATCTGCAAATAAAATTTGGACCGATACTCTAAGGAAGAAAGTGAAAGAGAGTGAAAGAGAATCATTACATGTGACGTGGAATCATCGCTACAAGCCTGAGAGTAAACAGCAGAGTATGGAATGGAAATATCCTTAATTATCAAGCACGAAAAGGTTCAAAAGTCAATCATCAGCTAGAAAATTGATATTTACAGTTTTCTGGGATTCTCAAGGGCCAATATTGGAACATCATCATAAAAAAAAAGGTTTGACAATTAACAGCGCTGGTTACAGTGAGTTGCTTATTTAAGAGCTGTAGGTTAAACTTTAGATTAAACCGAGAGGACTGCGATCCAAGGGCCTTGTGATCCTGCATAACGATGCACGTCTGCATACTTCTGTCCACACTGTCGACACTCTGCAAAGACTTTGTTTCGAGGTGTTAAAGCATCCTCCCTATAGTCCTGACCTTGCTCCATCGGACTTTTAATTGAAAGCAGCCCGAGAATGAAGGACAAAGATTCACTTCTGATGAAGTGAAGACAGTGGTGCATTTGTGGATCGCAGTTCAGTCGAAAACATAATGAGGGAATACAAAAGCTTGCGTCAGACTGAAAAGCAAGGATATTATGTCGATAAATTATTTATTTTGTCTTTTCTTAAAATAAATGAAAATAAATTCTACAGCCAGAGTGCGGATAATTTTTGACTCTCTCTTGTATATATTCTCTTTCTGCTGTTTGCTGCTGTTTGTTTTGTTCTATTAGAGTTTGACATTTCAAAATTTTCTTTGCTATCTTTAAACGTTCATGAAACAGTTTAAGCCGAGAAGTGTATAGATCTTGTAATTAATTTATTACACGAGAGGAGGTGCTGATGAATATCAGCATGGCTGTGATATCGCAACCACATCACAGCCGTGCAGATTATGATTTGTTTGTTTGTATAACCAGTTATTTTTTCCCAGGATGTACAATCCCTTGTTCCACACACAATGTAGTGTAGTACAATCAGGGGTTGGAGAGGGATTTGGGACACAGCCTTGTGTTTGAAGTTAAGTTAGCTTTGTAGTTCGCATTAGGAATGAACAGAAAAACATGAACGGTTTAGAGGCGATTGAGGACGACTTTGAAGCAATGACTAGGGAGACAAAGTGTTGTTTAAGATGACAACTTTATCAGATGTGTTATCTTGCTGAAAGGGCTTCAGTGACTGGTTTTGAATGTGGGTTTTGGAAGGCAGCTGTTCTCCCCTCTCTTCAGTACTCCAGACCTTTCACCCACGCTTATCAACAGACATTTCCAGTAATTAACGATTGATAGAGCACCTGTGCTGTTACTGTCTATCATCACTAATCATGGAATGGCTTTAGTCCAATCAGATTACTTGGTCGGAACGAACAGTTGTATAATATACAATAATAACCGCTGCTGCACACCTCAAAATGTGTTTTTTTTTTAGTTTTTTTGTTTTACCGATTATTTTTATTTCTGTAAGCACTGTTATGCCACATTCAGTATAACCTACTCATTCACATAGTGTCCAGAACCAGTTAAAACCATGAGATAACTGGCGCCATGAGAGCCCCACAGGGGAATTTCGGGCTTCACTGCTTTGCGCAAACATGATCAGTATACCATCTGACAAATGCATATTGCAGCACCCTGATTGATGTCATGCCAGAACAAAACTCAATATGTGCTGCACCAAGTTGCTAATCTCGTCTTCAGCAGGAACTAATGGAAGTCTGGCTCTGCGCGCTCGTCAGGCTTGCGGTAACCCAGACAGAGTGAGGTATCTAACAAAAACAGCATCGACTTTCAGCGTCTGGGCCAAGAATATGACCAATTTGTGATGGGCCGATTAAAAAGGTGATGGAAGAAGCATAACCTGGAGTGCCCGATAAAAATCAATATCAGATTTAAAAAATAAATCTGCTCGTCAGTGAAGGTGATTCAAAACAGATGATTCAGTACAAGTGAATCAGTAGAGATGATTTAGTATAGGTCAATCAAAGCATACGATTCAGTATAGGTGATTCAATATAGTATAATTGATTTAATATACACTAAATGAAAAGGTATGGATGATCCAGTAAGGGTAATTTAGTTTAGATTATTCGTTGTGGGTAGCACTGTTGGTTAAGGGTTTCAAATTCAAATTTCATTTGTCACATACACAGTCATACACAGTACGATATGTAGTGAAATGCTTATACGACCGCCCGTGACTTTAAGAAATTTAAAAAACAATTAAGAAATAAATAGTGGAATAAAATGAAATAAGATAAAATAAGAGTAAGTTTAGCTATAGAAACATAAGAAAATAGAACAACATATCAAATTTTTAAAAAATATATAAGAAATATAAAAACTTATCTGTAAAAATGTAGACAAAAATAGCAATACATTTAAATGGAAATAAAAATGGAAATGGAAATAAATGGAATGTCCAGGAAGTGTGCAAATGTGCATGCATGTGCAAATGTGCAATGTCCATGTGTGTCCGGTCTACAGCGTACCGGGGTTTGTGCAACTGCGGAGCAGTCGTGACGGCAGCCGACCTTACCGGCGCCATCTTTAATGTAGCAATGTTTAATATCTTTGATTCCTTGGGTCTGTGTGTGTGCATGTTCTCCCCGTGCTTGGTGGGGGCTCCGGTTTCCTCCCATGCAGTTTAGGCTGATTGGTGTATCCAAATTGCCTGTAGTGTGTCAGCATATGTGCGCTTGCGTGCCTCGTGTTGGACTGGCACACCACCCATGGTGTATCCTGCCTTGTGCCCTGAGTCCCCTGGGATAGGCTCCAGACCCTGTACAGGATCAGGGGTATAGGGAATGAGTGAGAGAGAGTGATTTAGTGAAGATTATTCAACAATGATGATTCAGTGTGGATGATTCAACGAGGCTGATTCAGTGTGAATTAGGGATGAAAGTCAGTGTTACACAGTGCTCCATTATGGGTTCATTCTGCCAGTTTTGGAACGGTTAATTATTTGCTCATATTCTATACAGCACTTGTTCACACAGACACAGACACACACTTACAGATGCAGACAGTGCAAGAGCTTATCAAATAAGAGTACTGTAGCATGTGGAATACTGTATGTCTATATTTAAATCTATGTGTTGGCCTTTTTTTAAACAACCAGCAATATTCTCCAACCATAATAAGTCACACGCACAACCTAGAACTGTATGAAAACACTTAAAATAGCAAAGGCTGGATATTTGATGGAAGAATGATGCCAAAATGGTGGATTGATCAAAAATTCTTTATACATGGTTCAACAGAACATTGAATGAAGTCACATAAGCCTTGGTGCTGATACAAAAAAAAAATACTTGGAAGATGTATGATAAAATTAATTAATTACTAAAAGACATGCCTAGGTTTTTTTTAACAAGTAAAAAGATTTAAAATTATTTTTTAACCAACAGTTACAGTCCAAGTATCTATCTATCTATCTATCTATCTATCTATCTATCTATCTATCTATCTATCTATCTATCTATCTATCAAGAGAAACCAAGACTTGTGATGAAATTTCTATTTGAAGAAGGCATAAAATTTTACGATACATTTACAGAAGGCTTCAAGCACAGTACGGTGGTGAGACGAACAATTGATCCTTAAAGTCAACGGATAACTTGTCGCCAACTTCTGTGGGAACTGTACACACGGACATCAGTTGCAAATTACAGGAACTCGACTGGCTGTTATTGCCACATGCCCCAGACAGTCCTGACCCCTCTTCAAGACATTTCCATATGTTTGGCGTCATTAAAGGAATTCCTGGTAGGCCAGCGTTTCAGTATTTTAGGGAGTCCGATCATGGGTCCGGCGTTCTGAGAAAACTTTCTACCTTGATGGTATCCAAGCACTAGTGGATAAGTACAATAGTGTAGCAGGGGATTATATAGGGAAATAGCATAAACATGTTCTGTTATCCTGCAAAATAAAATAAAAAAACATTGTCGCCTTAAAATTATATGTTCTATTGTGAATTTTGGACAAATTTGAGTTATTCATCTTTTCTTATGCTGTGACAATGTTTTAACATAATTAGATTTGTAAAAGTTATTTAAAGGATATGCATTTTTGGTCTTTTTATTTGGAAAGTAAAAAAGCACAGCACAGTTCTGCTATCTGGAGTGCAAACACTTTGAAGCTCAATCCCTCAAAAGCCCTCAGAATGCAGAACCTTAAAAAACCCAAGAACAGTATACTGTATAAATATTTGTCTGTTCTCCCCATGCTTGGCGGGTATGGGTACTCTTGTTGGTACTCTGCTTTGTTGTAGCTGTCCCAAGACATTGATGGTAGGCTGATTGGCATCTTTAGAGTCCCTTGATGTGTCTGAGTGTGTGTGCTTGTACCCTGTGATGGCTTGGCACCCCGTCATGCCAGGATAAGTGGCATAAATAATTGCTGGATGTAAATACGTGTGTATGTGTGTGTGTAAAATCAAATTATATAGTGATAGTGTTCCCCTTTGCACTGCATGCTTTGTTCCAAAACTCATGAGTCAGCTAGTTAATTATTAAGTCCTCTGTGAGTTAGATGTATTTGAACAGGAACTACACAGAAATCTGTACAGAGCTTGTTGAAAATTGGGATTTCATTTGACTTGTTACAAAGGTTGACTGATGAAAGGCATGAAGCACTCTTGCATCAGTGCCGTCTCAGATGTGCTTGGGGCTCCACTATCACCCGCTCTCCTATATCTGCATTTCACCTCTCTGAGAATCACAGAGCGTGCTGCAATTTTCCCACCTAAAACGAGCACTGACAAGCAGTCCTGCTGTGTTAGAGGAGTGTTCATAAGGGTAGAACAGTCTGCATAGCAATCTGTCTGCTCATGCCTCTTGAATTGAGTCATGCTTAAGAGGAGACATGCTAATTCCTTGTGAAATTGGGGCATGCTACAATTCTTATGAAAATAAAAAGGAAAATCTTACTAGAACAGGGAGGAAAGTAGCTTGTCTGTAGCAAGCCAGACATTGACAGAGCAGGGGTCAGACAATTTCTAGCCCCGGCATTACTCAGACGGCACGGATGATTACTGAAGTAGACGCTCTGAGTGTGAATCAAAGTTCAAGAAGCTACCATGAACAAACTTGAGAAAAGAAGGATTTTTCATATACGTATATATTTTTTCGGTACTACAGCAAAAGGATGTTTAAGAAGAAAAGGGTTAATAATAATATCAAATTTTATATTATGTAAATAGGATATAAAATCCAAGTAGCTGTTACTGATTCAAATGATGTGTTTACACCTCTTTCACAGCGGTAGCCTATCACCTACTGTAGGAGAGTGAAATTATCTCCTCAAAGTAACACACCAATAGCAAAACCTACTGTATTAATCAACTGCCTTGTCATCTCAGGGTTCAGTGTTATTAAACCGGCAATGGCTTGCCCATCCAAGAGCTGTCATCTGGGATGAAAAACAAGAAAATTAAAATGACACCAGGTCAAGGCTCATCTATGATCTATATGAGTTGCTCTCAGAAAGAAATCACAGCTGTAGTGCACACCTCAATGGAAATTCATTTAAGCGTGATCAGATGGCGTTTTTACACACGCATACTGTATATATCCACTTAGAAATACAAAGAAGCAAAGGACATGAACGTATAAGCATCTCAGAGAAAGGCGTTACATTGACAATGGCAATTTATCAAACTACAGGATGTATTATATTGAACGTTCGTGTCATGCTTGTCTTGTGCATGTCATTACTACGCAATCCAGAGGAGAGAATAGAGCGCAGAAGAGTTCAGAGCGCGACCAATTTGCAGCAGATTTCTTATTCTAAATGGCAAGCTTTGTTTTATACCAACCCATGCCGAGCTGACACTTGTGTACTCGTGTGAAGGGCACATCCTGCTCCAGAGGGTTATACTGTCAGCCTCTGCTCTTCTTGCCGTCTGGGTCTGGCATTAGAGGCGCTTTGCTAATTACACTCATGCTCGCATATCCGGTCCCTCGCTGACTCACCAACTGCCACCAGGGAAAAGAGGTCTCCATTTTCTGTCAGGACCCTGTCTTCTCTCTGTCTCTGTCTCTCTCTCTCTCTCTCTCTGTACCTCTTGCCCTGCATCTGCCTTTTGTCTGCCTCTGTCATGTACTTCATGCAGCTTTGCTAAAGGTTACTGCAGCATGTTTCTCTTGTCCTCAGGGAAACATTAATTAGCAGGAGTGTGCAAGGAGTGTGAGAAACTTTGCTTTTGGGGCTCCAAATGAAAGCTCTCTTGATTGCGGACCATGTCAAGACTAATGACAGAGTAGTAGCTAATGGTTTAAGGAGAGAAAGAGTGAGAGATGAGATTGAGCTAAATTGCCACTTAGGCACCCCATTTGGAAAGGGTTTTTAGGAACCTTCTGTCTGGCAGTGCTTCAGATAAGAGGGTTGATATCACATATGGGAAGGGGGTGGGGAGGTTGAAGGAGAGTGCTTGAGCACCTGCCCCTTTGCCCCTTGATTTCAGCAGTGCCCTTTTGAATATTCTTTTCGCTTTGGAAAAACTTGTCCAAGAATCTTATTTAAATAAGACATTTCATTTAATAAGAATTCAACTACATAAAAAACACAGTCTGTTTTGTTGTAAATCACATGACATACTGTTGTGATAAAGCCATGACCTATGGCTCTACATTTGTCCAACAGGAAAGCAGTGTTGGCACAGTTGGCTGGCACTCTGAACGGAGGATCGAAAGGGTGTGAGTTTGAATCCTGTTAGAGATGGTGACTTTATTGTGTTTAAAATCATTTAAGATGTCTTATTCACATTTACTGGAATTGGCAAGTGCCTTTAATGCATTTCATTTTTACAACTGAGCAGTTAAGAGCCTTGGTCAAGGGCCCAGCGGTGGCATTTTGGTGGTGCTGGGATTTAAGCTTTCTGATTATTAGTCCAAACCAGTAGTCTTAACTATTATTTTGTCAGTGTTGGTGTGACTGTAATAAATATAAGCCTGATGTATCTTTACATTTGCACAGTGACAAATATTCATATCAAAACAGTTGGCAGTAGATAAATACCATCTTAAATGTTGACATGGAAATTAAGCTCCTCGAGTGTCTCCATGCTTGTTCACATTATACAAAACTGTCTGAATAAATTCTCCGGTGTGCCCCCTCCTGGAATCCTCCATTAACATACAGTACGTAGCATAAAGGCAAATGGCCTAAAAACGTCACCACTTCAAAAGGGTCGTTTTATTGACCTGCATTAAGCAATGAAAAGGAGATTTGAAATTAATGGAACTGGGCCTCTTTTTTTTTTTCTTTCTTTCACTTGAAGTTCATAAGACTGTGAATAAGCTGCTAATAAGACAGTGTCATATTACTGTTAAATTGGAAAAGTACAAAGCTGTCAGTTCTGAAGACTCCCCTATGGTAGAAGATGTTTTTGTATCATATGGTACACTATGTATCCAGAAGTGTTTTTATCATCTGAAAGAAGATGATGTTCCCATCCCTAACATATATTACTTCTTTTTATACCAGTTCTACTTTCACCATCATTCTCATTGGTGATCTACTTGGGTCATTTTCAGGAAAGATATCTTTATTTTACTCAAGCACACCACCATGTGAAAAAAAAAAAATCTGTCAGCATCCCAGACTACATACATTGTAGCGGTTGCATCACCTTTTCCTGAAGAACTGAGGTATGGCTCAAGTCTAGTCAAATTCTGTCTTGCCGAGGTTGCTGAACCATGTGACACATGGAACTGTCATGACACAGTTTGGGAGAGAGGACCTAGCTGCAGAGGATGGTGATTATTAGCAACTGGGAAAGTGAATTCAAAACCTAAATTTTTGTCTTGGTTTAAAAGCAAGGGTTCAAATCAAAATCGCTGAACGTTTTACAGTTTAAATTCAAATCAAAAATGAAATTAATGCGTTATGACCTCACCTATTATAGATTAAAAAATACAGTAGATTCCAGCTGTTTATACAAAGGAAATTCAGACGGCATACAGTATCAGTCTAAAGTTTGGACACTTGGATTTGTTTGGATTTATTTTCTACATTCTAGAACAAAACTAGCGATTTTGATTTCAACAACAGTCAGTTGTTATTTTAATACACGAAGGTCAGCTGTTCTGGAATAGTTCTTGCATGAACCGTATTGTCAAGTGCATTTGCAAAACCCATCAAGCACCATGATGAAACTGGCTCTCATGAAGAAATGACCAAAACTAACCTCTGCTGCAGAGGAGAAGTTCATTTAGATTTATCAGCCTAAAAAAAATCACCAATTTACGGCACCTCAGATTACAGCCTTCATAAATGCAAAAAATAAAAAATAAATACAAGACAGGCAAAGAGAGCCTAATGAGGAAATAATGTAAGTGATTATAGGCACTTGCAATAGGTTCCTTTGTATCCTTCCACCCAAAGGCTAGCAGGAGGTGGATAGGTTACTTCTTGTTCGTAGGGGTAAATGTGTGTGTTCACGATGCCCTGTGATGTAATAGCATTCCCTCCAGGGTGTGTTCTCTCTTTACACTAAATGTTCCTAGGCTTCAGATACACTACAACCTTTACACCGTAGCTGTCCAGCATGGTAAAGATTTTTTTCTTTCTGTTTCTTTTACAGGATCTGTTTCCTTGTATAAAATATAGAAATATGGAACATTGGAATGAATTTTCAACAGGGTAAACTAAGCAATAAAGACAATATTATTGAACAAACAAACAAAAATCTACTTTCAGGCTTAACAAGGACTTCAATATATGAAGAAAAATTTCAACATATTTTTTCATTAATAAAAAAAAATTCTGTTATATACAGTTGCTGTTAGAAGCTTCCATACACTCATTAATAACAAGATTATTATGACAATATTTGCAATGAATTTTTTAAACTGAAAATCTCAAGATGTTGGTGACCAGGTTTTAATTTATTTTCGGTTCTCTAAAATCAACACAGGGTCAAATTTATATACTGTATACAGAGAAAAAACTATAAATATAATGCAACTAATATTCAGCTGAATGCCCCTTAGGAAGTTTTACTTTTAGCAGACATAATCAGCAAGTGTCTGGACATAAAGGCTAGTTAAATATTTAACTACTCTTTTTGGCAAAATGTGTCATGTTCAATTAAATTTGTTGTTTTTTTGGCTGACCTTTAAGCATTCACTATTAAATTTTGATAGAGACAGGGAGAGCTCAAAAACTTAAAGTTACCCTGCATTGTCCTGTTTAAACACTCAATTGTGTCCAGGCTTCAACATCTAGCTGAGGATCTGAGGATATGCTGAAGAAATCTGCATAGTGTAGTCCTCCTTCTTCATTATCTTATCCAATTTCCACTGGGAGCAAAAGAGCTTCCAAAGCATGAAGCTTCCACCACCATGTTTTAGTCACTACAGTGTTCTTGTAGATGAATTCTTCACATTTACACCTCGCAACATACCTCTGATAAAAACTTTTTTCTCCTGGAGGTTTTTTTTTTTCGTCCATATGCCCAAGCTTTAGTCTAGCCTAGTCTAGCAGGGGCTTCTTTCTTGAATGGCAGGCTTTCAGTCAATGGTGATGTAAACCGATGCTTGAGTGTAGACAGTGACAAGTATGTTCCAGCAGCTTTCAGGTCATGGCAGGCTTGGAAACATGTAAATCTGACTCATGGAAATCTACCATCATCTTTCTTTGATCTGCATTGAGCTCCTTGGATGTTTCCATTGTACTGTGTCAATGAGTGCTACCAAACAATCATGTTCATAATCATAATCAATCATAATCTATGAAAATCATGTGTTTGGCGTCTTCTATTAATGACACACCTTGTACAATCATTCTGCCCCAGAAAAAAACAATGAAAAGAAACCACTGAAATCCCAATATTTCTGTACAATTCATATTCATTTTGAGCGAATGTAAACTTCTGACCACAACTGTTTGAGGAACAAAGCACTTTGGGACATGCTGTTATAACAAAATATCTTAAGGATGATGACTGTAACTTCGCTTTGTGTCAGCCTACATCACACCATGCCATCATTGATTGCTTTTCTATTTTCACAGCACACCCTGGGGTGTTTTATTCCTTACACATTTTTGGGTATTGTAAAGGATGAATGGCAGAAAAGCACTCTACAGTGGTATTGACATGAGTCTGACTCTTTACACAAGAAAACCTTCAATCTACCACTGTTTACCTACAGTAATTACTCACATACTTAAAAGTCTGACTTTGCACCTACCGGACCTGGAGAGCTGCTATGTATATATTTAATAAATCATGCTTTCATTGATTCATGCCTAAAATATTAATTCATTGCTGTGTAAAGACAAAGGGGAACTGGCCTTGTCTTTCTGGTGCACTCTTCTTCCTTGATACAAGAAGCTCATCTGCGGTAAGCAATGGTTTTATCTTATTTTGTCTAGACCTATAAAAAGGTAATATGTTCAATATACTGGAAAAAAATGCATACAGGCTTGTGGATTTCAGCATGCTGGGTTTGCAATGGCCTAATGTTGAGTGTTTAAAGCTTTTAGGACCTTTGTCACATATATGCCAACTTTATAGCTACTGCATGTGTTATGGTATGCAAATATCTATCACAGGACATACATTCAATGGAGCTGTACTTTATTCTACCACCCGCAGGTTTTGCAGCCGGCACACGGCAGCTTTTGTTTTGCTGGTTGTAAAGCTTTCCCCACTGCTGCCTGCTGTGGATGCCCAATCAAAAACACATTACATTAATGGGATTTTATGAGAATGAACACGCAATAGAGTCAAAAAGAGGCAGAAAGGCAGGCCCAGAAATAGTAATGTGAGAAAAGACCAAATTTTGCAATACCTTTTTTTTTTATTGTGTATAGGTTAGCTAAATTTTTTGGGGGAATTTTTTGGAAAGTGTTTCAAATATGCAGTTAAATTAAATTGAAATATAAAATATTTATATTAAAAGGGTGTATTATAAATACACAATCAATATTTATGATGTGAATCTATGATAATGTTTCCCTCGAGAATGAAATAAATACAGGGAAACTTTTCTACCCAACTCAGTGATAAGTAGAATGTATTTAAAACATAAGGATTAAAAAGGAAGAAGAGTTTTATATGGATATATAAGATATATATCATTTATTTGATTAATACATTTAAGTTATTCATTCATTTGTTAAGAATTATGCTAACTTAGACAACCGCAGAACTACATTTGCTAGAACTCTTAGAACTTACCTCTACATGTTTCATTGGATTTGATAAATACATTGTATTGTTTTCTTTTCAAATTGTAATTTTGTATTTTTATGTCTGACACATCTGATGTATGTTGTA
>JAOVVB010000029.1:8527541-8548713 GCA_028570985.1 Heterobranchus longifilis | reverse complement strand
TACAAATAAAAGTTAAAAATAAAATAACTGTACACAAAAATACACAATATAGAAAATATATGGAGAATATATGAAGATGGTTGGTTAATATTAAAGGGTATAGCTTTTTACTCTTTTGTTACTTTTCCTGTTGTTAGAAGTATGTGAAAATATCCCCTATGCCTTTAGCATGCAGGAAGATCAGTGCTAAAATCCTGAAAAGAGCACTGTTCAATCTTGACATTTGGCTGCTGAGTTTCAACGATGCAGCCTTTTGAGGAAAAGGTGTCATCTCATTAAGTGGTATGGGAAACAGGAAAAGAGAGGAGACATGACAGTTAGTCAATTCTCCATATGGGAATAAGAACTTATTATGCTTTTGTCTGATTTATGTTGAGAAAAAAGTGGTAGATTTAGTATAGACTGTGATCTTTATTGAATTCAGGAAAATAACAAAAAAAAAAAGTGTTAATTTGTCAATGCCTGTCAGCTGGGTATAGTAGGGTTGTGTAGTAGAGTGGTCTATCATAAGGAAGCTACATTAAGAGAAAAACTGATATCCACCCTCTTCCACACATATAATCACACAGTTTATTGACAGAGAATGAGTAAATGAATGAGTTTGACTCCAAACCCATGTGTTTGTTCTTTGGTTCTGCCTAACCCTGACTATAATGAAGCAAGCACGAGCAGGTGCGAATGTAGTTGACAAAGTGCTACACCAATGATGTGTTCCCTGCTCTAAGGTTGCATATAATGGCTTGGTCAGGAGCTGGAGCATTTTCTCATTCTTCACAGCTTCCTTACACATGTCAGACTGAGAGATGTCCAGGTAATGATGGTGGCAGAGCAGATTACACCTCGCTCTGCTGGAGAAAGCTCGCGTGCATGGCTTTGAAGGATGTAATCTGGGGATTTGGGGTTAGAAGGAGGAGGATGAGTTGTTAGAAGGCAAATTGAACTCTGGGCAATGCTTCTGCTATGCTGTACTGCTTTTAGAGCTTAGTGTCAGCCTTGGAGTGTGGAGACATATAGCATCTAAAAAATGTGGTTAAAATGTGAAAACCTTGCTACATGGAGTTTGTGATTTTAAAACAAAATGTAATAATTTTAAGGGGCTGATGTGAAAAAAATTCTTCAACTGGTAAGTGCTTACGGATGTTAATATCATTATCATTATTACATTTATGTCCATGTAAATACTAGAAACACTTATATAACTTAATATTATGTTGTGAATGAATAAAAGTCACACACTCTGATATTTCTTTTAATTGACTTTAGCTTTAATTACGGCATATGCAGCTCAGTTCATGTATGAAAATGTTTCCTCGTGCTCTCAGGACCATTTTTTTCACAATTTGAGTCTTTAAATATGGGTGTGCTATCAGGAAAGAAAAAAAAAAAAATCCATAGATGTGATAACCTGCTCATTCAGTACATTTAGGTCATCAAATGACTTCATTTTAATTCTACATACAGTAACATTGCTGAGCCAAGACCTAACCAACTGAAGCAACCCAATATCATGACACTACCTCCAAAGGGTTGTACAATGAGCAGTATGCCTGGTGGCTGCATCGCGTCACTCTTCAATAGGGTCGATCTGGACTCATCAAATGACAAGACCTTTTTGTATTGCCCCAAAGTCCAATCTTTTATGCTACCTACCAAAGCGAGGCCTTTTTTCTCACTAACAAGTGATTTTCTTGTGGCCACACGGCTGTTTAGTCCCAATCCTTTGAGTGCTCATTGCATTGTTCATGTTCATGTTGCTCATTGCATTGTTCATGTTGAAATGAAGTACTTTCTTACATAATTAAACATGGTTGTGAATTCTCCTGGTACTTTTTTATTGTGGATCACCAAGTGATCTTCATTTTTTAAACATGTTTCCTCCATGATGTTGATGTTTCACTACTGACTTTCCAGGTTATATTAAGTGTTGTCATATCTCATTAGTTGTTTACTTCGCGTAATGCGGGATAATCATTTGACCCTTCTAAAGCAGGGACAATTTTGGATAGGCAGTAGCTAGTTTATGGTTTCTAGCTTCTTAAACAGGTTTAACATTGTATCCTTATCTGAATTTGATGGCAAGATGATGATTTGTTGTAGATCTTCAGTCTTTTGTGTGTGACATGTAATTCAAGGCAAGGAGAAAAGTTTTGCCTTGGTATATTAAAAGGAAAAAAACCATACTATAATGTTGAAGTTAAGAAAGACCTGACTAATGATAAAATAAAATGTTTTAAACTTCAGACTACAGCATAAAATAATTGGTTTCATTTTTAAGCAGAATGCTCTAGAGGTCACTACTTAAAAATTATCAGTACTTTTCTTTTTCCCAGCAGAGAGGATGACCAGCTTTAATGTTGTTTAAAAGGGCATACTTGATAAATTAGTTTTTGAATTGCTACTTGGATCTCTCCATATGAGTCACACTGGCAATGCAGTCATACTTAAATCTCAACAGAAAACTTAATAGATTTCTAGGTGCGAGGATTATTTGGTTATTGGGTCTCAAATTTCCACTCGAGATGTGATCTAGTAATTCTATAATGGTTACATCACATCAAGCCATCATGTTTCCCAGCATTGGATTATATATATATAATACTAACACTGATAGAGGCACTTCGACTCTGATATTTACTCTAGAGATGATGAGCAGAAGTGGATAAACAGGAGGGAAACCACAAGGCAAGCATTAGTTATTTTTAACCGTCATAGATATTTTAGTGAGGCTAGGAGCCCCTTATTTGTAGTGACTTTTATTCGTCTTTATTAGTTTCATGCACTTTTTTTTTCTCTTTTAAAGCTGTTAAATTAGTTTAAAAAAGCATCTGTAGAAGTCAAACACATTGTTTGTGGGGGATAAATGTGAAACCTCTATAATGGAGTTTTTGTGGATTTATAAAGCCAAATAGAATGTTAGCATTCCTAGCAGGACGTCTGTTTGTACTTTGTTATGGTATTACTTCTTTAAGAAATTTCTGGAACAATACCTTTTTGTATTGCAGGACTTTTATTTTGACGTTTGCACTGCACCTCATGTCACATGTTCCTAATTGTTCCACCTGTTCCTTGTCACTCTCTAATGAGATGGGCTATTTGAAGCCTGTGTTTCAGTTTAACCTTTTCTTGAAGCTGTCTTCTTCATGTTGTTTGGTCTTTGGTTGGTTAGGGTAGTTGTCCTAGTCCATGTTAATGTGTTTTAATTTTTTCTTTTTTTTTTTTTTAAATAGTCTGCACTTTTTTCAAGTCCTATCTCAACCCTCATCTCTACCAATTACAGTTTTCTAGAAGTTTACTTTACAAGTAGAAAAAAAAATAAATTTTAATAAAACTTGAGAAAATGAGTAAAAGGGCTAAAGTGTATGGAAATCACAATGTGTCTGCCTTGTTTGGAGATGAATTATATTCTTAAGCAAATATTTATTATAATTAATGTTTTTAAAAGCATTAAAGTATTAAAGCAGCTGTTTATAAGATATTATACAGAGCAAAGATTTGTGGCTACCCAGTCTGTGTAAACCGAAGCAAAAATCATTTAACCAAATGGCAATGCGGTAAACGGAGCACAAATCAATTTAATAAGATCAGAAACAAGAAGTGCTCATGTCTTAATCAACGAGACTATTTTGAAAAGACTCGCAATGAATAATTGTGGAAATTTGCAAAGGAAGTATTTATAATATTTTTTTTTGTTGTTGCAATTTTTAGAGCTAAAAATTCTTCATAGGACTGGTGGGTTTAGATCTTTATGACTGACAGAAATAATTGTTATGAATAAAAATGAGGTGATACAACTTAAATGGTTGGAAATACAATTTGAATGTTAAATATTTGTTGTTCCTGGTCTAAGATGAATTCTAAGGTCAGCGTTTTTACATAAAGAGACCTTAAATCTGTAAATGTAAATTATTAAACATCTAAATTTTGATACTTTTATTTCTATCTTCAGATTACAGATAAAAAGGCTTTCATAAACTTCATGTCATGTAGAGGTCATTTTTATGAACATTCTCAAAGTGAGTTTCAGGCTGCGGTTAACACTGGTTGCTTAATTAAGTTCACTCACTCACATTTATCGCCTATACCGCTTTATCGTGTCTACAGGGTTGCGGGGGACCTGGAGCTTATCCCAGGAGACTTGGGGCACACTCATCGCACACAACTCACTATGGGCAATATGGAAACATCAGTTAGCCTGATCTGCATGTCTTTGGACTGTGAGAGGAAAATCTCCAAGCATAGGGGTAACATGCAAACTCCATGCACACAGACCCAAGGTGGGAATCGAACCCAGATCCTGGAGGTGCAAGGCAACAGTGATAACCACTAAGCTACCATGCTGCCCAAGTTATTTCAACACATAAACTTGAATCCTGTACCATAACTAGGTTTAGTGTATATATGTAGCTTTTTGTAATATATATATTAAAAAAAAGTATACAATTAAGTAAGTTGCTTCAATACCTGGTAAAACATTAGTTGTATATAGTCAGGTCCAATAATTTTGGAACAAAAGTAATAGTTAAAAAAAATATTTTTTGACATTTGGTCTCTGTACACCACCACACTAAAACTGAAACAAAATACTCACTCAAGATGTCAGCAAAGTCAAGTTCAGCCGTTATGCAGGATTTTTTGGGGTTTTTTTTTTTTTTGCAACATTGGGCTCAATCTGAGCAGAAAGGTTAGCCCTATACACTTCAGAATTCATCCTGCTACCTTTTATAAGAAGTCAGGTCATCAATAAACACCAGTGAACCGGTTCCATTGGCATCTAGACATCCTTATGCCACAGCACATGCCTCCACCATGTTTGACGGATAATGTGGTATGCTTTTGATCATGAGCTTTGCAGCTTGTTGTGAAGCGTCTGTATTTGCTTCATAAAGCCATGTCTTAACTGCAGACTTTGACAATGACACTCCTACATCCTCGAGTGGTCTTGAATTGACTAAATGTTGTGAAAATGTTCCTCTTCGCTATGAACGAAGCTCAATGACGACCTCCTTAATACCATACTTTTGTCAATCCCCTTTCATTTCAAATTCAATGTGCTGGTGTACAAAAAACTCTTATCTTTGTCTATAATATTTATGCACATAACGAGTATTCGTTTTTCCTATTTAAATCAATTCTTTACTGAAATTCTAGCATCCATTCACAAAAAGCGGTTGGACCCGTTGCTTTTAAGTGTTCTGTGTATGCACATGCGGTTTTATAAAAATGTGTCCAACACTGTTTACCCTCCATCTTGTATATGTCCCCGTGGGCTGGACTAAGCCGAGGACAGCCTTTGTTCTTCTTGGCATCTTTCCAGATGCAGTATGAGCTTTTCACACACACACACACACACACACACACACACACACACACACACACACACACACACACAATACCGTATATTCTCCTGATGCTCTAATCTGTCCTAATGTTTGGTATATTACCTTGACAAGTTGTGAGAAGCATGAATTAACAGGAACATCTGTTCAGTGTGATGTGGAAGTCATCCATTATAATTCAGACACCTTGAAACAAGGGATTATGAAATCAGTGAAAACATGCGAAAGACCAGAATTCAGAATGGAATAAACGAGTTATATGGTTCCTATTTAAAAAAAAAAAATTCCCCGATTACTGAAAAAGAAGATACATAATAAAAATGTTTTCAAATTTTGTTTAAAACAAGTGGACAAATATGACACGAGTGTGTGTCTTGAATGTCTTCAACTTCATTTATCTGTGCCTTGAAAGCACTTGGAAATGTGCCGGTACACCAGAGAGATGGGGAGAAAGAGAGAGTCATCATCAATTATTGATCTGCCATCAATGCTGTAGGCAGAATGTGGCTGGGAAAAGTGGAAGGGGGGCAGGGGGAGATGCGGCGAGGAGGCCGATATTAATTTTAATGCCCTTCAATCCCGGGGTGAAATTGAAAAGAAGGGCACCTGAATTGAGCTGCAGTAAACTTGGTTGTGTGAGAGATATTGACATGAAATATAATAAAATGTGGGCTGTGATTTATCACTGGACCCTGTCATTGAGAGAATATGCAGAAGCCTAGTGAGGCTCAGGGAGGAAAAAACAAGACATGTCTAGCTCTGATGCCTACTGTACGTTTTCATTTAATTACTACTCCTATTTCATCGCTCTTTCCCTACTGTAATTTTGTCATTGAATTGTTAAGATGTCAGTTAACTAACTTGCTGAAAGGGAGACAACAGGTTTTGAGAATATGCAGTTATGTGCATAAGAGCAAACAATGTATCATTTCTGTTTTTCTGAGAAATCTGGCTAGTGTAATATTACATTAACGCAATTATCGCATAGGAAAATATTAATAAATGGTCCAGCTTGGCTCAGATAGCCATGAGAGAAGAGGACAACTTGCCCATAGTGCTAATGTTCTTTAAACTAATACAGTTTACTATTCAAAATATTCTATATTTTACACTATACACATCAGTATACAGGGACTGACTTTTGTAGGACAGTAAACTTGAATAAAATGTTGATTATCTTGTGTTATTCAACTTCACCACAACAACCTTTACCTGACTGACCACCAATTTAAAAATACAAATGCACATGCATCTATCTACTGTAGGGCTACACGATTTGGTTTAAAAAAAATAAAAATAAAAATCACATTTGATTATGGTGAGAGTTTAAACTGTGATTATTTAACTATTAAATGTATGTGTATATATATATATATAAAATTGTTCAGAAGTATTTATCCTGTCTAGCGCAAATCATCTCATTAAGAGGATGCTTGCCAAAATTAATTTATCACCTCAAAAATGAACAAATATTTAAATTATTGACAAACTGTACATAAATTTGTGACTATGCATATATTAGCTGTAATAAGTTGCAGACTCAATTAAATAATTGCAAAGGTCCATATTGCGATTTAGATTTTTATGCGATTAATTATGCAGCACTACATCAATCCTACAGATGTTGTGTATATATTTACATCAGTGATCAAGTAACATTCTCACTCTTTGTCTTTATGCAAAGTTTAAGTCACTGTGCTATCCTCTGGCCATACACTTTCCGTGACTTAAGGTAGACTGCAATAGCTTGAGTGAAAAATGTTTATACATTTTGATACATAATAGCATATTAAACTGCCTGGATTTCCCATTGTGAACACACCACTCAAACTAAAAGCATGCACGATTTGAAACATGTCATTAATATACAACCATGATCGAATCGAAGAAATACAATTGTCTTTCTATATACTAACCCTAATTCTGTTCTAAAAAAGACGGAATAGTTAATAGTGATGTGTGCATGTAAGCTTTTCAACCAGATAAATGGGAGTTTCTTTGCCCAACTGCCTGGTGTTTGTGATTTAAAACCCTGTATATACTGCATGTGCTCTCCAGTTTTTGGTGTGCCCGCTGTCATAGAGTCTCCTGAGGGCAAAATGCAATGAGCGACTAAGTCTAATCTGCGCTATCTAAGCCATGAAATGCAATTTTTTCCTCACATACTAGACTTCATTTTACTACTACATTATCAGTATTTTGCTTTTTCCAATATTGTATATAGCAACTGGAGGCGTTGAGTGATTTTTTAAAAAAAATTAAATAATAAACCTTTTGAAATGATCAAACTTAGTGCAGACTGAACAGCTAGTCTCAGCAAGCATACAAGAGGCTTAGAGAATAATTGCGTATACAGTTGAAGTTGGAAGTTTACATACACTTGGTTGATGTCATTAAAGCCACTCATTTTAGCCACTACAGATTTCATGTTTGCTAAGTCTGTTAGGACATCTAGTTTATGCATGACACAAGTAATTCTTCCAACAATTGTTTACAGATTATTTCACTTTTAATTCACTATATTGCATTGAATGAATGGGCCTTTTTAAACAGCTTTCCAAGAAAATTAGTTCATGGCTTTAGAAGCTTCTAATAGACATCATTTGAGTTTAATTGGACATGTACCTTTTGATGTATTTTAAGGCCTGCCTTTAAACTTAGACTACAGTTTTGGAGAAATGTTCTCTGGTCTGATTAAACAAAAACTCCAGTATTTGGCCATAATGACCATTTATTGTCTGGAGAAAAAAGGGTGAGGCTTGTAACCTGAAGAACACCACGAGAAGCATAAAGCATGGGGGTGGCAGTATCATTTTGTGAGCGTGCTTTGTTTCACAAGGGACTTTCACAATTTCACAAAATAGACAGCATTATACAGAAGGATGATTTGTATGAATATATTGAATCTCAAGACATCAGCCAGGAAGTTAAAGCTTGGTTGCAGGTGGTTCTTCCAAAAGGACTCTGACCCCAAGCATACTTCCAAAGTTGTGCCAAAATGGGTTAAGGACAATAAAGTTGATGTATTGGAGTGTCCCTGACCTCAATCCAATAGACAATTTGTGGTTAAAACTGAGAAAGTGTGTTCAGACAAGGAGATCTACAAATCTGACTCAGTTACACCAGCTCTGTCACTTGGAATGGGCTAAAATTCCAGCAACTTATCCTCAAGATACTTGTGGATGGCTGCCCAAAAAGTTTTCCCAAGTTAAACAATTTAAAGGCAATATTACCAAACTAACAAGTGTATGCAGACTTCTGACACTCTGGGAATGTGATTAAAAGAAATAAAAGCTGAAATAAATCTTTCTACTATTATTCTGACATTTTCACATTTCTTAAAATAAAGTAGAGCTCCCAACTGGCCTAAGACCGGGAATGTTTACTAGGGTTTAAATGTCAGGAATTGTGAAAAAACTGAGTTTAAACGTATTTGCCTGAGGTGTATGTAAACTTTCTGACTTCAACTGTATATAGCAAAAAATATAATACAGTATTGGTATTTATTTTCAGGAACACATTATATACAGTAGCTTTGACGCATAAGGGGTCATGTGAGCTGTGTAGGCATCACATTAGCGTATGTAACCGTCAAACTACATGGTTCTTTAACTGGCAGGAGGACAAATCGGCCTGTCAGGGGTGGCAGAGACAGCCCACAAGTTTTAATTCTAATAGATACACATTGTTCCAGAAATTATACTATGTGATTGTTATTAAATGCTTGTCCTTTTGAAGTAGATGTTCTGGATACAGTGTACATGTGCAAAATGTCTGACTGATACTTGGTGAAAACATGCTCATTAAAATTCATGCTAAATTGTTGCTAGTATGGAGTAACATCAGCACAGTGTGCACAGCTCCAAATGCTCTCTGCCTGTCTGGATGGTTGTTCACACTGTAATTTTGTTCACACTTTGATGCTTTTGTGCGAGGAGACGATGTGTGGGATGCGGCGAGGCTGTCGGAGCTAACAGATGAAAAGCCCATGCTGGTGTCATACATCTGAGAGTCCATCAGCTTAATAAAAGTGTCAGTGCGGCTGATTTGTTATGTCTGTAAATAACAGGGGCTAACGGTAGAGAGGGAAAGAGAGAGGGGGGGAGGTGAAGAGAAAGCGTCGTAGCATTTAGAAGCTCAGGTACAGCTGCAGTCTGTGTAATTGTTATATTGCCTCTCGGTTCAGTTCTCGGCTGCTGTAAGCTAGACAGATTTACTTTGACAGCTTCCTCCTGCATTGTCCTGACCCATACCTCCATGTTGCGCATTTGCTATAATTGCACCAGCAACCTGTATGCGAGGCAATCCTCTATGTGAAGCTATAGTGTAATACTCACTGAGGCCCAAAGCCACCTTCCAACCCAAAAACAGCGTGTGAAAGCAGTTAGTCCCGAACAGTCGTTTCGTTCTTTCGACTGAAGCTTTTAGCGTCCTCAGCTCATGAGGTTAACTTTGCTGGATAAAGACTATTTTCGCCAATTAAGCTCCATTCATTTATACTCTGAGCAAATGGTTCTGGGGTGGCGATAGCCGAATGCACCACAAAAGGTTAAAAAGCAGAACCGAGTTAGATAGAAAAGAGGATAATGTGATTGAAACAGAGGGCTGAGAGACTACTTACTCAGAGATCCTCAGAACAATGAGCTGGTATAATAAGGCATAATGATTATTGAGATGATAACTACTGTATGGAGCCTTGAAGCTGTTTGTATTTGTTTTGAACTTGCTACAGTAAGATGTGCCTTTACTCATTTATATTTTGAAATGACAAGATACAGTTTTGAGATTTTCAAACATACGAACTCTGAATATACAGTATGTCTTAAAACTTCAAATAAGTAAAGTTGATGATTTTTTAAAAAATTATTATTTATATTTTTTAATTGAGCTATATTTCAGGGATTTCAGTTGAGAGATTTTTCAATCATGTCAAATGTGAAACAACTGGCAAAAGTTAGTGCTCTCAGAGGGATCAAACTCAGTATTTAGTTAATTACAGTAATCTGCCACACTCGCACCCAAGACCGTGAAGTGACGTGTCCTATTAAATCTCCTAATTTATTTCCTACTAAATCACTAACTCTTACAATCTTAGAATTGCAAGCAAGTTGTTACTGGAGCCCCACTAGCTAGAACATTTAGCTAAATATATATGCTGAGCATTCGATGCTTAATATCGATTAAATTAGAAAACTAGTAAAACCCCCCCCCCCCCCCCCGGCCTTAGGAATCATGGTTGCTTCATCTTTGGCCCAATTTACATACAATTGATTTATTTGTATTGAGTGATTACATTTTTTTGAAATCACAAAACCGTAACGTCTGTAAATGTTAAAAGGAGTTAATGTTGAAACAAATAAACAACAAAACTTTCTTTCGGCTGCTTCCGTCAAGGGGTCGCTACAGCGGACTATCCGATCCTCACAAAAATTTGGCCCAGGTTTTAACGCCGGATGCCCTTCCTGACGCAACCCTCCCGTTTTATCGGGGGTTGTGACTGATACTGCATGCAGTACTGTAGCTAGGTATTATGAGGTGTAGCAACCCACCAATGGCAGGGCTTGAACCCGAAGCCTCAGACCAACAGCCTAGACCCTTAGCTACCACGCCCACTGAAACAAATGGACAAACCAATATAAAAAAAAAAAAAAAAGAAACTTTTTTAAATTTACCCCAGAAAAAAAATCTTATTATATTGTGACATGTATTTAATTTAAATACTTTTGTCAGCCCCAAAGCTCCATAGACAGAATCCTTGTTAAGAATACTAAATATAAAAGTAGCCATGCTGAAGGAGTAGTCGACATCCAGATAAACAAGAGTGTTTATTAGGAACACTTCTCTTTGGCCTTGGGAGACAAATTGCAATAAATCGGGGCTGCCTGTTGAACACACGGAGAATGGAAAGTAGAAAATACCTAGGTGCCAGAGTATAAATGTTTCCTCCTCACACATAACGAGAAGATTGCAAGCCATTATGGTTGCTGACAGTGGTGCCACAGGAAGGCAAGGCTCATTACAGCAGATTGCAAAATGTCATCTTGGTGTCTCCTCTCTGGCCCTGTGCTGGAGGATAAGAGCAAAATTAATTTTTAGCATAGAGATTGTTTTGAAGGGGAGCCAAACAAAGAATGGATTCGATTAAATCTCCAATACAGAAGGGAGGCTCAATCAAACGACATCATAACCGATTCTTTGCAGAACACAGCTGGTAAAAATGCATGACATCTCGGAGGTTCTCAGCTGTAGTTCTAGACATCCATTAACTCAGTCTATCATATCGACATCTTATTATTAAGATCTAGATTGGATTTAGTGTGCTTTAACAGAAAGTAGGGCATACAGTAAGTGCTGTGAGCGAGCAGGACTGGAGTCAAGATGCATGAATCTAACGTATTCTCTGCTTCCTGCTTGTTTGTGCAGGTTGCCTGTTTGTGACAGACTATTTCACACGGACACCTCGCAAGCTGAACGCCTTCCGCTCATTCGCCAGCGTGGAGCTCTTCCACTTCACCGTGCCTGATGATACAGTTGTGGCCGTCTGGAACCTCATCACATTTAAGGAGCAAGGAGGGACGTTTGGAGACAACTGTCCTGACCGCAACGTGACAGTGTGAGTCTCCAAGACAATCAATTTTTATTCTCTTATAGATCCACTATAGAAAATACATTTGTGGTTGTGACAAGAAATCAGAGGTGTCAAGATTTCTAACAAAACAATAACAAGGAAAAAAATGAGTGAAAGGAAAAAAAAAAAAAACCTTGTGTATGTCGGTATACAGACAGGATTTTATTTTCCCCAATGTGCATCAAGTACAGAAAAGATTTTGGTTTATTCTTACTTCTCAAGTATTAAATTTGACATCCACTAGATAGCATATCTGTCTTAATGTCATGCAATCATATATAAGTTAATTTCTAAGGATATTAATTGCATAATTAAATTAATTAGACCTAGGAAAAAAATGCACGCTTTCTCCTCCAGGTTATTGTTTTACCTGGCTAATTAGTTTTATTTACACTTGTTTTTTTTTTTTTTATCTTGCATCGCCATGGCAAAGGGTCATTACATGTTATGGGTAAAACTTTTAGTAACATCACTGAAAGAATGTTTAGGCTGAAACAGTGCTGAGCTGTGATCTATCAAAAAAAAAAAAAAAAGTCAGTTGAGAACTATGAGTCAGTTAACCTGACTGGTTATTTGCTACTCTGTCCATAAAAACGCCATTTATTACCTCAGTGCAGGGACCAAATTTCTGTAACTGAGTGCAATGTACACTAGAGATCCGTAAATATTATATGGATGATAACACCTGTGATTTAAATCAGAATTTATCCCTGCATATTTTACACCTGGATTTTTAGCAGTTCCTCTCTAAACGTTAAATTTTGAATATTTTTTTTTATTGATTAATGAGTTACATACTGTACATTTACTGGCCCCTTCATTAGGTACACCTGTTCAATTGCGCCTAACTGCGAATAGCTAATTGGCCAATTACATGGCAACAAGTCAATGCATTAAGGCATGTAGACGTGGTCAAGACAATCTGTTGAAGTTCAGTGGGGAAGAAATGTGATTTTAAGTGAATGTGGCATGGTTGTTGGTGCTGGTCTGAGTGTTTCTGAAATTGCTGAACTATTGGGATTTTCATGCACAGCCATCTCTAAGGCTTGCAGAAAATGGTCTGAAAAAGAGAAAATATCCAATGGGTAGCAATTCTCTGGGCGAAAATACCTTGTTGATGCCAGAGGTCAGAGGAGAATGGCCAGACTGGCTCGAGCTGATAGAAAGACAACAGTAACACAAATAACATCTCGTTACAACTGAGGTATTCCGGAGAGCATCTCTGAATACACAACATGTTGAACCTTGAAGCAAAAGGGCTACAGCAACACACCAGGTGTGTCTGCTGTTAGCTTAGAACAGGAAACCGAGAATAGTTTGCATGGGCTCATCAAAATTGGATTTTTTTGGAAAAACATTGACTGGTCTGATCAGACTGGTCTGACTGTCGATTGCTTCTGCGACATTCCTATGGTAGGGTCAGAATTTGGTGTAAACTACTGGTGGTGGTGATGTAATGGTGAAGGAAATATTTTCTTGGCACACTTTGTCCTTCTTCGTACTAATTGAGCATTGTTCAAATGTCAAATCCTACCTGAGTATTGTTGCTGACCATGTTCATGCTTTTATGACCATTGGGTAACACACCCATGTAACATGTCAGAAATCTAAAAAAGTCTCAAAGTAGTTTCTTGAGCATGACAATGAGTACACTGTACTCAAATGGCCTTTCCAGTCACCAGATCCAAATCTACAGTAATACAGTAGGGCACCTTTGGGATGTGCATCTGTGAGATGACATATCAATATGTACCGAACTCTGTAAGGAGTGTATCTAGCACCTTGTTAAATCATTGGTTAAATCAACACCATGCTTCAAACCGTCTTTCTGAAATGCAAAGTAGTAATGTAAGATCCTACTCGCAGTACTGAACATTTCACACTTTGCAAAATGTTTTTTTAGCTTGTAATTATCTCCTTTCTTTTCTTTCACACCCTCCAAGAATGAACTTGGCACCGATCCCCTGATCCTGTCGTTCACAGTGACATTAACAGAAAATTTAAGTCTTTAAAGCTTAGCCTTCAATCTGTTGTTAAACATCCATCAAATACACAACCTTGCTTACTGTTGAGTGTATTCAGGTAGGTTTTTGTGGTTAAATTGTGGCAAAGAAAAAACGAAAAAACGCACGTCCTTGAGCGAGCATTGCAGATATGACTGGTAGCGATAACAAATCCCGTCTCGGTGGGGTGTTAGTCACGCCTTTGACAAATATTAAAGATAGAGGAAGTCTGTTTTATGGTTGAGCTGCTCTTGTGTTTGTGCACTTCAGTTCCTCCGGTGACCTTAGTCAAAGCAGCATGGATGAAAGGTTAAGGCACTTTAGAAAAATACCATCTGCGCCATGGATGCCATGACTCTAATGTTATATAAAAGCATATTTGACGGTTTCAATAATATACAAAACACCGAATAGGCTCCTCTGGTACCTTCACAGGAAGTACAGTACATACTGTATGGCAAGTATTGAGTCATGCTGTAAAGTATCTTTGCAAGAACCTGTTATTTATCTCTTAATGTCAGACCTAACATTAGGGGAGGATAATGCAATAATTACAGACTGCACAGGCATGTTCTAGCTTGTATGCTAATAAAAACGATGACCTCAAGGCCTGCTCATGGATTTTTTTTTTTTTTTTTCTGCTTGTGTAAATAAAAACAGTGGGAAATAACAATGCTCTAATAATAATTACTCTAATCTCATTATGTATTAAGATATTTGTTATACAGGCCGAGTATGCATATATTTCACATATACAGTAACATTACCTGGTCCTTTACTTATTTTCAGATGCCCAGTTCTGGTAAGTTTGCGCCAACTGGTGCCTCAGATTCTTGACGTGCCTCAAGGTCTAGACGTTTTATGCATTCAGAGATGCCTTTTGCTTACCATAGTTGTAAAGAGTGATTATTTTAGCTGTTGTGACCTTCATGTCAGCTTGAACCTCTGACCTTTAACAAGACTTTTAACAAGGCATTTCTGCTTGCAGAACTGCTGTTCAGTCGATGTTTTGTTTTTTATTGTTTTTTTTTTTTTTTTTTGCACAACTTTTTTTAAACTCGAAAGGCTGCTCTTCTTAAAAATCCCAGACGAGCAGTTTTAGAACTCCTCAGACCGGCATGTCTGGCACGAACAACCAACCATACCACAGTTAAAGTAATGAGATCGTGTTTTGGTCATGAGATCATGTGGTTGGTTTGTATCCGCATGATTTTTTAAATTTATTTATTTATTTATTTTTCATTGTTTGATAAATGCGTGAATATGCAAGTGTATATGGGTCTTAGTTAACACTATAAAATGTTTAAAAATGTAAAGTTATTACTCATTTTAATAGCTGATTGAATGTGACTTATTACAGTACAGTAGTAAAGTTTTAAACCTTTAAAAAAATCTATCCACCTAAATCCACATAAATTTCCTGGGATTAGTTAATATTTTCACCGCTAAAGTAACAGCGCTGAAGTGGTATAAGAGGAACTTTTACTTACTGGAGTCGTTTAGGACAAAACTTAATCTTCTTTTTCGATTTCTCGTACTGTATGTGATTCACTCTCCGATTATCGAACAGGCAGTGTATGTGACGAGAAAGAAGTACCACTTAATGTAAACAAGGCGTAAGATACTCAATCTTACTAAATTTGATCTCTTTGTAATATCAACCTGAAATGATTAATATCACTGATTACATTAAAGCTCATCAGGTTATTTTTAGCTTTAACTATTTCTAAAAACTCTTTTCTCGTCAACGACGGATACTTGAGCGAGTAGTTAATTAAGTCAGATTTTGTTCTGCTTCTAAGCCAAGCCTGGTACTTTTGTGTTTACACAACACTCCCATCCAATACAAGCAGAATGGTGAGCAGCTAAATAAAGCACTTTGCTGAACCTTTCTGTGTTTTTTCCCTGCAACTTACCACTAACCCCCTGCTTCTCGAACCACCACCATGAGGCCCCATTACTGCTGTGATAATGTACGGGGCCAGGTACTCATTCTGTCAATTCAGCTGTCAGAAAGCAAGCAGGGGGTGCCACAATGAGATGGTAATTAAACGAGGATGCTGTTGAGTGCTGGGGAGAGCTAAAGCGGGGAAGATAACGCTGTAGGGAAGGCGGAAATTCAGTCAGACCACTAGGGGATAGTGGAAAGCAGCCACACGCCTCCGCGTTGGGATCAATATCATGGGGTTGGACTAACCATGACAACTCTAATTAGGCCCAGCGTACACCAAGGACGTGGAGAGTAGCAAAACTCCTGAGGTCTTACCAAAGCTTTCGGTTAAGGATTGGCTTGTTGTCTTAGGAAGGATAATGTAACTATTTAGGATATGGTTATTATTTATTTAATTATCACTTTTTAAAATTTATTTATTTTTAAAGTTAGAGCTGAATGTTTCACATTAGTGGTTCTCAAATTGTTCTTGAATCCATGGAGCATATCCAGGTGTGTTTGTTAAATAGTACATTGAATTCCAACAAACTATCTGTTGTTACAGTATATGCTCTTTATATCAGGGCATTGGTGGTTCAGTAGTTGTCTGCCATGTGGGAGACCCGAGTTCATATCTGTAAAATGGAAGCGGTGTGGCAGGAAGGGCGTCTGGTGTAACAGCTCAAGTATGCGGTTTATAAAGATTTGCTAAAGCAACATCTAGCTGGAGGAAAGAGAAAGATGTCATTATATCTTCATCAGTTATTATATTTATTTCTGACTTATAGTTTTGAGACTGACAGGTTCTGTGAATTCAGTCTGTTCAATCCATTCAGATTCGGACTAACCCCTTACAGTCCCCTCTTTTATCATTAAGCTATTCATCTGAAAGCATGCTATTCATAGATGCCTATGAATTATTTAATAACAGTGCAAGTAATAACAAAAGTATGTACAAACGTGAGAACTGTAAGTCTGAGGCCACTGACTGACTGGTTCTTTTATGACGTATTTCATTCAATGCAATTCAACTACTGGTCTCATATATTTTGCAGAATTAATTCCTATCATATGGCTCGCTGAAGCATCCGTCACTCTATGCACCTTTGCAATGTGAGACAGCGAAACAAATCCTTGCCTCAATTAATGTCTCAAACCCAATCTGTATTCTGTGCTTGTTTGTTTAGACGAGAACAAGAAGAGCCAGATTTATGCCATTCATTTGCATAATATCAGATTCAAAGGTTGAGCACATCAACAAACCTAATCAAGTCATAAATTGCAAGACAAGTGACAAGAGCACAAAAGCTCCTGGGGTTTCATTTTGAACCTGTTTTCAAACTCGGCTGTGTGATATCTGTAACTCTGTATCTGTGTAGTTATTTTTTTTTTTAGCTGCAGGGAAGTGTGGATGCGTCTTACCTTTTTGTATTTCTGTGTTTGTGTGCCATCACTGTGCTGCTAGTATTAAAGTGCTCTAGTCTCTGAATTATTAACATACTAGGGGTGAGCTGTAAGTTTGGTTTATTAAATTGTTGTTTATTAAGCTCCCAAGACCTGTTGGTGGAATTGGATTTACATTTTCTCACTCTGCTAACTGCGTAGTCATGTTCAAAAGTTAGTACCTTATATACTAATACAACCTCATACAAATAACATTATATTTTTTTCACCATGCTATTATTTATTTAACAAAAGTGAAACCAAAAAGAAAAAAAAACAAGTGGCCAATACTAAGTACCCCCTTAGTGCCTCCACAGGATTTAAGAGGGTAAGTTGCAGCCAGGTGCTGCTAATCATAAGCGCATGATTAATAAATCATCAGCAGATGTGCAGACCTCCGATAAAACCAGAAGTTTGCTGGTCTTAAGCATTCAGGTTTTTAACACAATGCCAAGAAGGAAAGTAAGCAATGGTTTTAGAGAAGTAATTGTTGCTGCATATAAGTCCTAAAGGACTGAAAAACCAGTAGTGGAAACCATTCAAGACAGTTGCCAATCTTCCCAGGAGTGAACATCCCATCACATTCACCCCAAGGTGACACAAAAAACCCAAGAGCTACATCTCAGACCCTACAGGCCTCACTGAGCAGGTTAAATGTTTAAAGTCCATGAGGGCACTATTAAAAGAAGTCCGAACAAGTATGGTTTGTTTGGATAGGTTGCCAGGAAAAAACCTCTTCTGTCCCAAAAAAAAAACATGGAAGCAGAACTGAGGTTCGCACAACTGCATCTGAACAAACCACAAGACTTCTGGGACAATATACTATGGACAAATAAGACCAAAGTGGAGCTTGTTTGGCGTTAATGCCCTGTGCCATATTTGGGGAAAACCAAATAGCATTTTAGCAGAAACACCTCATGCCCACTGTCGAGCACAGCTGGGGAGGAGGCAACTTGAAGTCATCGAGTCGAACATGAACTCTTCTGTATACCAGAGTATTCTAGATGCAAATGTGAGGCCATCTGTCCGACAGCTAAAGCTTTGTTGAAATTGAATCATGCTATAAACAATGATCTAAAGCATACCTGTAAGTGTACATTAGAAGTTCTGAAAAGTAAAAGAATCAAGGTTTTGTAATGGCCTAGTGAAAGTCCAGTCCTCAACCCAATATAAATAGCGGGACCTTGAGAGAACTGTGCAAAACACAACGATGTAAGACGATGATTATCAATTACCTTATTGCTGCTAACATGTCTAACATGACATAACTGTAGTCTACCATTCCTATTAGTTTCACTGTTATTACAAAAAAAGAGAAAGCTTTAAGATAAACTTACTCATATGCTGGGATAAAGAGGTTTGTAGGACTAAATTAGACATGTGTAATGAAGTACCATTCTTCCAGTTAAAACTGCTGTCCACACACTAACCATAATGGATATATAAATTCTATCAGGAAAAACGAGAGACAGACATTGCCGCATCTTAACCGTTGATGAATTGTACCCTAAACCCACTTTCTGTTCTTTCTACTGCGGTAATGTGTTTTTGCTCTGGGCTGCACTTCATGAAATTTTTGCAATGCTTCGTTAACCTTCGGCTTACGAGAGTTCTTTAATTAATGAGCATTTCTTACAACTCTTTTTAACTAAACTTTTACACAAACACGTATGCAAACTAAACTGAAACATTCACTAAAGACCTTTTTGTGTATAGTGTAGTTCAAAATTCCAGAGCAACAGGGATACAACCTAATATAAGAATTCCCTATGGGAATAAGAAGTGGTTTGCTACACAGTGATGGTGAGTGGATTTCACCTCCATCTCTACTTGCTACTACAGTATAACACAAATATATAAAGTGTAACCTAAATATGTCTGTGCATCCTAAAGTTAAGTATGCAGCAAAATCCCCAGTGATAAATTATCACCTATAAGGTTGAATTAACGTTGTACAGTGTTCACATGGGTTCAGTTGCACTCAGACAGACTTTGAATATGTTAAATCAACACTGGGGATTTTTCATTGTATAGTTTATTCATTTTTGATCAAAAATCTTGGTTGCATTAAACACTTCTTTTGTTTAATTGGCAAGATAGATGGAACGTATATGGAAGGTTTTTCATATTATGCCTCTAAGAGCTATTCATTTTCAACACTTCTTTTTTCAGTAAGCATGTACTGTATATTGCATATTCATATTTTTTATGAAAATCATTGCTAGTTTGACTGTGAGACATCCATAAGCAATTTTTTTTACCTTTTTCCTCTGCATGACAACCAACCTCTGCATTTTCTGGTTCTAAATAAAATGAGGCCCAAGTGGGATTGCCAAAGCATGCGGTTCCTTGAATGACCACTAGGAGAAGGCTCAAATTGAGTCAAACCCCATAGAGCCTCATGTTAAAATTCCAAACTTTACAACAGAGCAATATTCAATAGCCTGGTACAAAAATAAAACAGTTTTGGTATCCATAGCTAGATTTCCTGTTCATGACAACTGGTTTGGGGGATAAAATTTTATGTAACTCAAAAAAAATGTAATTATAGTATACATAATTAGGGTCTTGGCTGATTTGAGTGACAGCTGCATTGCAGGTGTCAAACAAGTAGCTGTCTGCTGTGCTTCACTTAAGCTAACCAGCTAACTGAAATCACTGTTGTTTAACTTGCCACAGGAAATGTAGGAGTTTTCACAAGATGGCGCTTAGGGTATGGATGGCTGAGTTCAATAAGTGCAAAGTGATGTTAGGACAGAAATTTGCCTACATAGCTTTAGCTTTATTAAAATGCTAACTTAACTAGCTTGTCAAAAACTAAGGTAAGTAGGCATTTTCAACAGTGAGACTTGGTTCTTCTACCGAGACTTCTACCCATTTGCCCATTTATGGATTAACTGCTAAACCGGGGTTCAGGTAGAGTCAGCTCCTACCAAGATGGTTATTATATAGTTTATGATGACAACCTACCATTTACAAAATAATATAACTAAAACCTTTTCTTGTACCTCACTTGTCTTCCTCAATTCACAGTGGCAGTGGTAGCTCAGCGGATTAAGGCTCTGGGTTACGGGTCAGAATTTTGGCGTTTCAAGCAGAGCTCCACCAAGCTGCCACTGTTGGGTCCTTGAGTAAGGCTTTAACCCTGTCAGCTTCAGGGGTGCCATATCATGGCTGATCCTGCGTTCTGACCCTAGATTCCTAACATGCTGGGATATGCAAAGAAAGAATTTCACTGTGCAGTAAAGTACAGTATATGTGACAAAGACATCTTCTGTTTAATTATGCTTACATCCATCATCTGCCATCTAAAAACACTGTTTATTGGTTTCTATTTGTATTTTTTCAGTAATTGATTTATGTATAAAAGTTAACCTTCAGACTTTGAATTGGTTTGCAACTATTGTGTGCTTCTTGCCAAAATCCAGCTGGGGATGAATCAACAAAGATGTTCAGTACTTTGTGCCTTTTGTTAAAGCAGGCTCATTAGTCTTTCATTTATTTCTTTATTTTTGCTATGCAACAGGAAACAAGATTCTTAATTTTTAGGAAAATGCACCCTGGGTCATTTCCAACATGTCCGACATTTGACGGGTGTCACATTGATGGATGCAATACTATGCATAGATGAAGTGCTAATTGGATCATAATAGGCTTTGACATGACCTGCATGTGATAATGAAGCTGGGGAATTGGAGCAAGTCTCAGGCCAACCAGTAGTGCACAAATTACAGGGGACATGACAACCATTTGTTGTGGAAATTTTAAAGATAAAAGCAAGACAATATAGAAAAGAGGCACCTTGGTATCTAATTAGCCCCCGGACATTGTT
>JAOVVB010000029.1:8508489-8523290 GCA_028570985.1 Heterobranchus longifilis | reverse complement strand
TCCGTAGTGGTCCTCTTGAAGATATGCCCAAGGATATCATTACAATCTGCTGCTGCATTTGCACATGGACTTGTATTGTTAAATATTCATGAAATTGAGAAGCACACTACAGAGCGCACACCTACTCAGAGGGCAAGATACACACAAAGATAATAAGTGTACATTTCTATCGCACTGTGTTCACACACCCACATTGTTTATCTAAGATCTGGCACGTTACTACTTCATTCGGTTTTCCCCATAGGATAAGAATGAAAATGAGAACGAGAACGCAATTGTCAGGTGTTTATTGCGATTCCTATTCGCCGGAGTGTTTTGCATTTGAAGCCTGTCAGGCTTCCAATTGACATAGTACAGGAGCCCAGCTCAGTGGGCCAAGCGAAGGAAATCACGGAAGGTGAAGGCTTTCATGTCATATGATCCGTGGCAGATTCTGGCTGTCAGACATTTTTTTTTTAAATCCTGAATGGCAGCGCTGAAGGAGAAAGGCACAGTTTTAGCCCTCTGTCTCTCGCATCAACATAAATAACAAAAGACTAAGGCGACATGTAACCATTCCCGCTCATTGATTTGCATCATTTTTCACCACTTTAGCTGAGGTTACAGCATAGCAAACGCATTGTTCTGCTTGAACACCTGCCAGATTCCAGATCGTTCGTAACAAAACATTAAAAGTAGCACAATGCTGGAATATTTATTTTACATTTCAATTCAGTTCATGCATAATGTAGTATTAGTCACAATGCTTTTGTTTAACTTCCTGTAAAAGGGAAGGAAGTTGGAGAGTAATTTGAATTCCATTTGACATCCTTTTTCTGTTTCCCTCTCGCTGGCGCGCTCTCTCGCGCTCTCTCTCTCTCTGTCTCTCACTCTCTCTCTCTCTCTCTCTCTCTCTGTCTCTTACACGCACACATACACACGCAGTGTTCCTTGTTCGCCCAAATCTAATTAAATGAGCTGAGCTTATTGCTTGTTTGATTTATGAAAACAGTAATGAGATGAGCAAAGCTATAATTTTTGTAAATCAGAACTTTAGATAGAACTAAACAGCAATGGCTTCTGACTCATGTTTGTTCCTTGCTTCCTGTCCTACATTAATTGTGTCTACTCCGCTTGGCAGGTATTTCAGGTCAGGGGCTCCTCCGGTCATCAACCCCTTGAACACCCACTTCCCGAAGGACACCATCGTCCCAGGGTCCTTTGCGGTCACGCTGACATGGACGCTCCCGAACCGTACTACGGGCGTGTTCAATGTTACCAGTCCTCTTCCTGGAGACTGGTTCCTGGCTGCACATCTGCCAAAGGATGAAGGGAAAATCTCTGTCAAGGTGAGAACGGGCCGTGAGCTCATTATAAAGCATTTTATGCAAATGTTATTGATTCCGGTAGAAGCCTTTTGTTCATAATGCTAAATCAAACGCTCAGACCTCTTGTATAATCGCTGACGTCTTGTTAGTCGGAGATGGAAAATTAAGAGCAAATGTGTTATCCTTGTCAGTCATGAATTATTACTAATGCGCTCAGGTGCCAAATGTGTGTCGTTATTATGATCGATTTTCTTTGTTGGAAAGCCAGAATATAAAACAGATTGTTCTTGAATTCATGTACATACAAGCTTTATGAACTAAATGACTTTTATACACTAAAAGAGAGTATTCCATGGATATTATTATTATTATTATTATTATTATTATTATTATAATAATAAGGCAGCATAGAGGCTTAGTGGTTAGCATGGTCATCTTGCACCTTCAGGGTCCAGGTTTGATTCCCGCCTCTTTTCTGTGTACATAGCAAGAGTAATATACAGGTTAGCAAGTACATGCAGTTTGGATGTTCTCCCTGTGCTTGGTGGGTTTCCTCCGGGTGCTCCGGTTTCCTCCCACAGTCCAAAGAGAAACAGATTAGGTTATTGGTGTTCCCAAATTGCTCATAGTGCCTGAAATGAGTATAATTGCATGTGTAAGTGTGCCCTGCGATGGATTGGCATCCTGTCCAGGCTGTATACAGGATAACGCAGTGGTGATGATGATGATGATGATGATGATGATGATGGTTGTTGTTGTTAATAATAATAATAATAATATTATTATTATTTTTTTTTTATTATTATATAGGTTTATAAGAATGAACTAGGTCTGGGTTTGGGACCAAGGTCATCATAATTTTAATAGGCCTTCTAGTTAGTTTATATTTAGATAAAGAGAACCAATTAAAATCATTTAAAAAACAAACAAAACCCGAATACAGATCCAGGTATGGATGTTTTAGGCACTAAACAAATCCAGAAAGTGTCACTGTATTACATGCCGAGTGTGCATACATGACAAAGCACAGACATGTAGTGCTGAAGGAACAAAGTCATTAAAAATTCTCGCAAGCCTTTCATTACTGTCAAAATGTTACCTCTGAGTAATAGCAATTGGATCCATGTCTCATTTGTCCTCTGGACAAAACCGGCCAAAGTGTTTACTTTCTCAGAGAACAACAATCAGGGTTATAGTCAGGGTCAATCATGCATCATGGGATATGCTTTAATTATTCTGTGTCAGCAGCTGCTAAATTAGGATCTAATAATGGCTTTCTGCAAGTTAAAAACAAACGTACGGCAGGCTATAAACCTGAAGCAGGAAAAAGCGAAGCAGCAAAAGGAGCACATTTAAAGGAGTCATGTTCATGCACTAACATTCTGAATAGTCGTACACAAATTAGCCCATGTTGTGCACTTATGACCACCATTATCTGGCCCATAATGGATCTAAAACTAATGGTGTTGCTGCATATAAACATTTTAAATCAAATGTGCTTTTTATTGTTTGTTGACACTATTTCTTTATTGTGCAATAAGAGCGCATTTAGATGCAGGCTTAACGATGTGCAGAAAACACGCACAATCAATAACAAAGAATAGCTTAGCTATATCACCTAGTTAGTGTTGTCTTTGCAAATAATATAAACTTTTTCTCAGAGCTGATTGGTTTGTGTAAAATTGTTTCTTGTTTTAGAAACTCATAGTATATCCATCCATCCATCCATCGTAGTCCAACTAGGGACCATGGAGGCCAATTGCGACCATTGTATTTATTCCCATTTTGTAAGACCGTAGTAGGATCTCCGGTCAACATTCACAAACTACGGGTGATTTGGAAACGCCAATTAGCCTAATCTGCATGTCTTTGGACTGTGGGAGAAAACCAGCGAACCCGCCAAGCATGGGGAGAATGCGGAGACCCGATGTGGAAATCGAATCCAGGACCTGGAGGTGCAAGGCAACAGTACCAACACTTAGCCACTGTGACGCCCAGAGAGAGAGAGAGAGAGAGAGAGAGAGAAGCTCATGCAATGTTATCCCATTTATTTCGTTTCGATAAACTTGTACTTAAGTTAACTTCTCTTCAAGATCTTGTATTGATGATGGGAGAGTTGCTACAGACTGCTATGTAAAGTCTTCTCTAACACATTCCAAAAACTCTGGTTCTATCCATGTATACATTACAGCCCAGTAAATCCTAGACAACCATCTTCGAATATGCTTGTGCCATCAGGAAAGAAAAAAATCCATTGATGGAAAAACCTCTTCATTCAGTTCTAAAGTGTTGTAGAAGGCACAGAAATCACAGACTAGGGTTTATTGCAGTGCAGTAAGGTGTTTTTTATTTTTGGTGCTCAGTGACACAAAAAAAAAAAGAACAAAGAAGAACGCTGCATTTATGCGGACCGGAGTGGAGGAAGTTCGAGCCGAAGGTTCAGGCACACGGCAGCGTTGGCGTCTCCTCGGGGGAGTGCAAGGGAAAGGGCTTTCGCTGGTGTCTGTGTCTGCAGAGAGAAAAACAATATAAGTGGTGTGCTTTGTCCATCCTACTCACCGGCATACGCCACCGGGGTCCTTTTATAGGGAGCCGCCAGCAGGTGGATGGCAGGTGATTCGCCCTGGCCGATGCCGGTGATTTGCGGCACCCTGCCCTTTTTTGAGTTTTATGGTAGCTGTCCAGGGTGCTGGTAGTGTTTTGGATATAGTGTTTTAGGCATAGTGGAGAATCATTTCATCTGCGTCTCTTCTTCCCCGGGTGCACCCATCATTCTGGAATATAGTAAATCAGGACCCATCAGACCACATGAACTTTTTCCAACGCTCCACAGTCTATTCTTTAAACTCTAGCAAATTGAAACCTTTCTGTCCCATTCTAAATGAGCATCATGGGAGATCACAAATACTTGGTCTTGTGAAATGGTCTTGTGGTCTGATGAGTTCAGATTGACCCTATTCCAAAGTGATGGGTGCATCATGGTAAGAAGTGCCATCATACATAGTGCCAAATGTACAAGTCTTTTGGAGGCAGTGTTTTGATTTGGGGTTGCTTCAGCCGGTCAGATCTAGGCTCAGCAACATTATCTGGCAAAAAATGAAGTCAGCTGACAACTTGAATGTCTAAAAGAGTGGGTGTGGGAGCATGAGGAATCGTTTTCACATATGAACCAGCCACCACATTGCAAGCTGTAATTAAACCTAAAGACAGTCATATGAAATATTGCATTGTGTGACTTTTTTTTTTTCTTTTTCTTTTTTCTCATCTGCAGGGAGTAGCTTCTGTTTTATTCCGTGTGTAAAATTGAGTGATTAGTGTAAAGGTTTCTCTAGTGTAAAAGCTATACTTTGAAATATTATATACTTGGAAATGGACTTTTTTTTTCAGCATGGCTTTGATAAATGGCAAACACATATTTTGGAAAACTATAAGGAAAAATATGCTACTTCTCCCAACCCATAAATGATAAATAGTGCCTTTACAGAATTCATACAGAACTTTAATAAAGATATGAAAAGAAGACGCACAATTCATGTGTTTTATTGATATTTTCGTTAACTTAAGCTTGCCAAAATGGGTCACAGTGCATTTTATTATGACTAGAGGTGTGTGTCCCTAGGAGCACGCAGCAAAAAAAAAATCCAGTGAGCTGGAGGTTTTTTTACTTACAGTAAGTGAGTTGTCAGATATGAAATTCATGAGCTGTGCCGTTGCTCCTTCATTTATCATTAGTTAGGGTTGCCTGCTTAGGGTTGTGGTTCCTTAAATTGGGCTGCTAGTGTGTTCAGCTTTGTGACATACTGTAGAACCTGCTGAATTTCGCAGAATGTGTTGCAGGCAGGTACAAACTAAATACTGATGCTAAAAAACTAAATGCTCATTTACAACTGAAACCTACTTTGAACCGACTGAGCCAGAATTTACAGAGCATAATGATAATTCTGGTGCTTTCTTCTCTTTTTTAGGGCATGCCTATGTGGGGTTTATCTAAATGCATACTGTTTATAATATGATATTTAAAGCAGCGAAAAATATACAGATGGTGACGTTGGATTACAGCCCTTTATATAAAGTTATATTGTTCAGATAAGAAAAATAATCCTAATACTGTACCTATCGAAAAGAATCTCAGTCTTCGTGGAAGGACAAAGCTTTTTATCCGGCACTTTGCAATAACAACCCAGTCAGTTATGGATCCCCCAAATGGTAGACAAAGTTATCAAGAGGTTTGACACGGGCAGTAAGATCCAGCTGTCCTGTAAACAGTAAACAACAGCTGTCACGTAAACATAAAAGCCAGCCTGGGAGTCAACACATGAGCTGTACGACTGAACCAGTTAGACCTTACGAGGTGTAATACTGACTGTACTGTCTGTTGCACTCTATAGTTGTACACTGCAATCTAACAAAGGGATTCCTGTAATGCTTAATTTTTATACAGTTATGAAAAGATTGGGCATTAAATATATCTCTAGCATCTGTGTACTGTAATTGTGAGAAACACCTGGCAGACTGCGGTCTGGATGTATTTCCAGGAAAGTATTTCAGTGGATATAACCAAGCACTTGAAAAATACTCAGCAGCATATGAAAAAAAAAAAAACTTCAGTGTTTCAAACATGAACGATTTATTGCCTTCTATAGCAGATCCTCTGTTGCTGTTTATCCAATGCATCACATGTAAAGTGCTGTGAAAAAAGATTTACCTCTTCCTGATTTTTTCTTTTTTAAAGTTATTTATGTTTTTGCATATTTGTTTTCATTTCATTTATTAAAGCAAAAAAAGCTGTCCAAACCTACATGCCCTATGTTAAAAAGTAAATGCCCCCTAAACCTAATAACTGGTTGTGCAACCCTTGGATTTGTGATATCTGGCAATGAGTCTTTCACATCAGTGGGGAGGATTTTGGCCCACTCTTCTATGCAAAATTGTTTTAATTCAGCCACATTGGAGGGTTTTCAAGCATGAATGTCCTGTTTAAGGTCATGTCAGTTGGATTTAAGTCCAGCCTAGGCCACTCCAAAACATTAATTTTATCTTTTTTGAGCCCTTCAGAAGTGGAATTGCTGTTATGTTTCAGATCATTGTCCTGTTGCATAACGCATAAGTGTGCTTGAGTTTGAGGTCATGAACTGATGGCCGGACATATTTTTTGGTAGAGAGCAGAATTCATCAACTATGGCAAGTCGTCTATGTCCTGAAGCAGCCCCAGACCATCACACTTCTTTTTATGAAACGCTGTGTTAGTTTTAAACCAGATGTAACACCTTTCAAAAAGTTTAACTTTTGCATTTTGTATTTAATTGAGTTATCTTTATGTGATATTAATTATCTCAATCATGTGAGAAGAATCATATAATCAAAGAATTAAGAATTTAAGAATTATTCAGTAAGCGAGCAAATACTTTTTCACAGCACTGTAATTATGTCGCAGCTCATTGATATATAATTATTATTTTTTTTATATTAAAATTACATATTTTTGATGTTGGTTATGAAAACTGGATATGTTAAAACATTTAAACTGAGAAATGTGAAGGCCTCTGAGTGGCGCAGTGGTAAAGTGCTCTCCCTATCATCCGGAGATCGCGAGTTTGATTCCCGGGTGATGCCGTAACCTCTCGCAGCCGGAGGCCTAGAGAGAGCTGATTGGCCGAGCTCTCTCAGGGGGGGGGTGAGGGGTACTTAGTTATACTCACATTAATACGGCTCTACAGCCAATCAGGGGCGTCTGTGAGCTCACGCAAGCGGAAGGAGCAGATAGCGCTGTCCTCCGAGTGTGTTACGGCGCCCCCAATGGTGCATAAGCGAGCAGCTCGAAAAGATGCAGTCAGCTGGCGTCACGTGGTTCGGAGGAAACACATGATAGTCTTCAGCTCTCCTGACTGAGTGGTAGTAGCAGCCTTAATGTGGGAGCTCCCTAGTGACAGGGAGGAATTGGACATGACTAAATTAGGGATAAAATCTGGGGGGAGAAAAAGAAGTTTATTTATGTTATAGTTTATAAAATCACTTTTAGCAGCAGCTCTAGATCTGGCATTAAGGCAGAGTGGCAGCACTGGAGGGAATTTAGACTATTATTTAGTGTATGCTGAAGGGTGCAAGTCCAAGTTGATTTGGAGCTGATTACCTTAAAAGTGGAATGCAGATCCATGAATATCAGAAACTTGTGGTTACATGTCTCAACTCATTCACCTGGGCAGCTGGGCAACTGAGTGATTCTCCGGGTTCCCCTACTAGTAATATATTAGTTATATATTAACTAATATATAAGGTATATATTATATAGTTATATTCTCCTCGGGTTCTTGGCTATTGTCTGTGTCTGTCACAGCCACTGGATAGAAGAGTCAGACAAGATTTCTGCGCTCCAAACTCAGTGTTTTATTAACCAACATTTTAAGTTACTGCTCCTGCATCATTCCATGACTACCATGTGCATTTTTCCTTCCTGCTCACCTTTAACCTCCCGTCTCTCTACTCTCGCGATACCTTGCATACCATCTAACTTTATTTTTAACATTCTCATTTCAGTTCTTACACATAATTACCTAAGTAGTGATACAAAACTGCTCAAAAGTTTGGGATCAAATTTGGGAGCAAATTTCTTTGTTTTTGTTTATTTGTTTACATTCTACAACAATACTGGGGATTTTAAAACTATGAAATAACATGTGGAATTAGGTATGTTATGTAACAACAACAACCACGGCAACAACAATCAGTCGTTGTTTTAAGACACGGAGGTCAGCCTTCCTGGAATAGTTCTTGCAAGAATAGTATTGTCAAGTGCATTTGCAAAACCCATCAAGCACCATGCTGAAACTGGCTCTCATAAAGACCATCCCAGGAAGGCAACATCAAAACTTACCTCTGCTGCAGAGGAGAAGTTCATTTAGAGTTACCAGTCTTAAAAATCACCAATTAACAGAACCTCGGATTAGAGCCGTTATGAAGGCTTCACAGATCATGAGCAGCAGATACTGTACATCTCAACATTAACTCTTCAAAGGAGACTATTGCACATTTTGAACATCATCATTGTGAACAGTAAGCCATATAAAAAAAAATACAAATATTGGGGAAAACTGCGCTGTAGAAAAGGTGGATTTCTTGCCTTGGGTCTTCATCTAGTGGACATTATTTAGTACTGCACGAGTAAGGCCAAAACCCATCAAGTCAAAGGGGTGATGAATTGCAAAAAATTGTTGTGAGCTACTTGATCACACAATCATGAAAATAAGCAACTTCCTCAGAACCACTTGCTCTCTATGTGAAACATTAAACATTACGACGTTCCACATTATGTTTCTTCTATTATGCCCTTATCGTCGCCATGCAACACCGTTCAAGATTCAACAAATTAATTTACAATTTCACATCAGTCATGTCTTGACATTATTTTGCTGATTTTTAACCAAATCAGGTGAAAGTAAAGGACAAAATATTACAGATGTAACAATGCGGGTCCGCGCAAAAAATACTCTGCATGGTTCAGAATGGGCCGATCCGCAGGCTGCTACTTCGTGGAGTTCTAAACGGGCAGAGGCGCGGCCATTTATACATGCGGTTGCCAGGCAACACCACCGCAAGGCAATGAGCCTGGACACGCCACACCTTGTGTGCAGTGTTGCCAACTTAGCGACTTTGTCGCAAGATTTAACGACTTTTCAGACCCCTTTGATGACTTTTTTTCAAAAAAGCGCCTAGCGACAAATCTAGCGACTTTTGGACAAACCTTAGCAACTTTCCAAATGTCACTAGTACTGTCCTGTAAGCGTGAGGTCTTGCTTTCCCGGTACACTTACTCATCTCTCTGTCTGCTCTGATCAGTGAGCGCTAGCTCCGGCTGAAAGGAGCAGCATATTCCCGTGACCGCATGGCAGCTGACAGTTTAATATTGGACACGTGAGGAAGGATTAGGGAAAACGCGCAGAATGCAAATATGACGTAATTACGTCATCAATATGCAAATATCCGCATGATGTCATCTAGCGACATTTGGCGACTCTTCGAGCAGACTTTAGCTACTTTCCATTGAAAATAGTTGGCAACACTGCTGTTTCGCTGCCATCCCGCTTAGCAGCTAGTGTGCGTAACAGCTAGTAGGCCTAGCCCAGTCTGTTTAGTATGTTTAGTCCCCTGTGTGTTTAGTCCCCAAGTCTGTTTAGTTTGTTTAGTCTCCTTGTCTGTTTTGTATCCCTTGTGTGTTTAGTCCCTAGTCTGTTTAAGCCCCTAGTCTGATGTCCTAGTCTGTGTAAATTATTTGAATGTTTTGTTTGAAACGTGCACCAGCAGAAAGCCAACGTCCTTTGTTCATGTTTTGTTTTTGTTTAATAAAAAAAAACTTCAACTCGCTAATACCCTCTGCATCTATGCCTTGCCCACAACACCATACCGTAAAACACCCACCTTGTGCACTGGTTTTCCTGGGATAGGCTCAAGTTTACTTTACTGATACACTGCTTATGCATTTGTATGTGCGCTCAACAAATGACAAGACAACCTCAATTTCACTGTTTATTTATTTTCTAGTAAAGTCTCCCTTCTGGTATTTAGCTGTTTACTCAGTGGGCATTTTTCCCTTTGTATCATGGGATAAAGAATATCGTTTGGACCACTGCATTGCATTTTCTAATCTGTACGTAGTTCCAGTTACAAACTGACAACACAAAGCAAACCTGTGCAGTAGAACGCATCATTAAAACACAATGAAATCACGCTTTGCTAATTACCTTCTTTCAAATATAAACCACAGCTCTTTCTAAAGCATTAAATAACCTTTAAATGGTAAAAATGTAGCTTTTACAGCAAACTGCCTGAGTGTCTCCCTTACATTAATCCATCATATGTGAACAAACAAATAAATTGTTACATATGACTAATTAACCACACACACAGACATACTGTATAACCGAATGTAACATGTCTTAATACTTTAAAAGACTTTCACACTGTGATGATATTGCTTTAAAATGTCACATCTTCCGGAGTGTTAATAGACCGTGTCTACAACACCTATGTCATGTCCTTGGTTTTCTGTATTGTCTGTTGTACTGCAGCATCTGCTACATCATGGCGAGTCCAAGCCACTCTCCATCAGGGTTAGCTGTGAAAGCAGAAAGAAATCATTTAGATTGTTGATTATGACGAGTTACAACTGTAGCATGCTGTATGAAAACAGTGCAGAATTGAAATGAACATCCCAGAGTCATGCATCAAATGCAATGTGCGCTCACACGCATGCACACGAACACACTTGGACTGCTACAAAGTTTTACAAAAGAACATTAAAGGAATAATCCAGATGTCTATAAACCATTTATATAGTGTATAAATGACTACCATGGAAAATTATTTTAGACATTTCACTGTACTTAATAGAGCTGTGAGATTAAACTGGTTACACAATCACGCTTTTGTCAGTCAATTCAATTAATTTAATTGATGGCTCAGTTTGCGATTTAGAAACAGCTCATATGAGATAATAGTTTTGAATAAGATATCAAATGTTTAAACATCAAATGTTGTTAGCTTAAATTTCAGCTAAAGACAGCTACAGTAAGCCGATAATGCTTTAGACGTCATACACACCTACAGTATGTGTTACACTCAAGAATGGTCTTAAAATGAAGCTGAGACAATTTAAACTCTTCATTTAACTTTTAATTACTGGAGCAATGCAGTACAGTGTAATTCTATAACTATTTGCACTTTGTAGATTTTGTAATTTTTATGTTAGCTCAAATTGTCTATTTCTAAAAGGATCATTTACAAATATGGCGTCAAGTCAAACCGGGATTTCTTGTGAAGGCATAAAACCGGTTGATATAAACTTTTAAGAGCAGTAGGCCGATCAGACGCAGATGATTAAAACCTTCGAATGGTGAAAACGTTTTAAAGATGTCTGTCATTGACGATCCCAGCCGATGTGGCTCTGAGTCCACTGAAGTAGTTCCCATGAACATTCAGCGAGTGGAATACCCGATCCTTGGAAGTCAATAGATAACCTGTCGCCTGAGACGCATCTGTGTGTGGGAACTGTACAGACAATCGTTCACCAACACCACTTGCACATTACAGGGAGTTATTGCCACATCCCCCATCCAGTCCTGACCTCGCTTCAAGCCATATCCACATGTTTGGGTCATTAAAGGAGGTTCTTCGAGGTCAGCGGTTCAGACGCAACGCAGGCAGTCCGATCATGGCTCCGGGATACTGAGAAAACTTTCTACCTTGATGGTATCCAAGCACTAGTGAAACGCTGTGATAAGTGCATTAGTGTAGCAGGGGATTATATAGAGAAATAAAGGGAGTTTATATTCTCATAAATGTGTTCTGTTATTCTGCACAATCCCGCTTTGACTTGAACGTCTTTTGTAAATGACTCATAAATGATTAGTTCTCTCTCTGGCCTAGCATTCCATCGTGAATAAAAAAGGTTTTCTCCTTTGTTATCCTTACTTTTCTCTATGCTCGTTAAAAAATCTAAAATTTCTTGTCACGCACTTTCAGACATTACGTTAAAGTTCACTGGTTTATTCCTTTAATATATGCTCAAGACAAATTTACCTTATTAGTACATCAAAAACTCAATCAGGACACAGTTTTAGGTTCGGTAACCCTTTCTGTACAGTTTTACACATGTAAATACGCCACAGGAAAACTTTTAGAACAAACACACCAAACTTTAAGCCACTATGTACAGGAACACGCGGTTAACCAGACATAGTGGTTACCCTGCAGTCTCCAACATCTTCAGAAGTCAAACACATCATCATCATCATCATCATCATCATGAAGAGCCCAAGCCCAGGCCTTTAGGTCAAACTCTATCCCGCTGGAATGGGAGTAGGGGCACTTGAGTTATGCAACTTCATCTGTCTTTGCAAACCCTTATCAAAAGGTGTCTTTTGCTGCATTACAAAAGTCATTTAATAAATGAAAAACTAAAGGTGTTGGTTAGGACTGGTGTATTGTTTGAATTCATGCAGATAATTTTTTATTTACTACCTGCAGCCCAGTGTTTGTTGGCAATGTTAGTGAATTAAATTCTTGCACTTCGCTTGCATTTGTTAAGGCCACGGAGAAGAACAGACAGCCAGGTGGCGCTGCAGTGCACAGCATACTTACTGTCCGTACACACAAACACAGCGCCACAGGGGAAAGGTGAAGAGGTCAGTGGAGAATGATTCGGATCATGGGGCCAGTGCTATAAGGAGGTTCGGAGCACAAAAAGTAAATCAGATTGCACTGATTTGAACGCATGTACATTTTGCCGATTGGATTTCAAGGCAGAACATCTCTAGACATCTGGAGGAAAAAAAAAATTTTTCTGTCTCTATGTTGTTGTCGTTCTTTTGCTGCTCCCGTCAAGGGGTCGCCACAGCGGACCACCCAATATAGATCAATACTAAATAATCTAATTCAACCCAGATTACAATGACTTCAATCACTGATCATACAATCATACAATCACTGATTGTATTGTGACAATTGTACAATCATACAATCACTGATATTTAAAGTGGTCTGCATGCAAAAGTATTCATACTGTACCCCTTGAACTTTTTCACATTTTGTCACATTACAACCACGAACGTGAATGTATTTCATTGGGATTTGGAGGGGTGATGGACCAACACAAAGTGACACATAATCGTGAAGTGGAAGGAAAATGATAAACGGTTTTCAATTTTTTTTTTTTTACTAATAAAAATCAGAAAAGTGTGGCATGCATATGTATTTATTTCGCCCCCTTTACTCTGATACCCTTAACTAAAATCAAGTGGAACCAATTGCCTTCAGAAGTCACCTAAATTAGTAAATAGAGTGCACCTGTGTGTCATTTAATCTCGGCATAAATACCGCTGTTCTGTTAGAACAAACAGCATCATGAAGCCCAAGAAACACACCAGACAGGTCAGGGATAAAGCTGTGGAGAAGCTTATAGCAGGGTTAGGTTATAAAAATGATCCCAAGATTATGGAGAACATCTCACGGAGCACTGTTTACTCCATTATCAAAAAATTAAAGAGTAAGACACAACTGCAAACCTACCAAGACACTATTTAAGGACCTTTACTAATTAGGTGACTCCTGAAGGCAAATGGTTCCACTGGATTTTAGTTGGGGGTATCAAAGTAAAGGAGAATGCTTATCAGCTTTTTATTTGTAAAAAATATCATTTTTATTATAGAACTTCCCGTTCACATCACAATTATTTGCCACTTTGTGTTGGTCTATCACATACAATCCCAATAAAATACATTTACTTTTGTGGTTGTAACATGCCCAATGAATACTTCGCATGGCACTGTATAACAAACTGTCTTACTTTATGCATACAGATTTTACCAATATAAAAAAAATCTAATATTATCTTCAGCTACAACAAGTGAATATGTCTAAATAACACCAACGTTCATCCAAACAGTTTTGAGCTCCGTGATCAGTGCTTTAAATACCAACACCCCATCATGAGCTCCAGTAATGTTATCAACTGTAGCTTTTTCTACCTTGGCAAATCTGCTAGATGACTCACATCTCCTTTTTCAGATTACACATTTGGAATTCAGAGGAAATATCACTCTACATGGAAAAGTAAATATTAGATCTTCAATGTTGGTTTAATAAGGCGATGTGGTGAGGATCTACCTTTTTTTTTTGTGTGTGTGTGTGTGTGTGTGTGTGAAGGTGAAGCATCCAGCCAAGCGTTATTAAGCAGATGAATGAAATTAGGGTCTAATATTTGTTCAGATGATACACGTCCAAGAAGAAAGCAGAAGAAAGTCTGATTAAGACTTTAATGCTACAAAGCTGATTTGTTACACATCATGTTTTGTTGTTGTTATTGTTGATTATTATTGTTTAATACTTGTATGAGTACAACCTTCTATTTGACAATACTTTCACAAAAGAGAGGCTTAGAAACAATGTTTCATCAGCACAAACAATCCAGATTAATGAATGACCAACAGTAATTTGTGCAAACGTATAATAAAAGTAAACTAAAAAAAATAAATAAATAAAGTTTGTAAATACGAACTGATTATTATTTCTAATAATTTAGATTATGCTACAATAAACTGTTTATTCGGTATACACACATACAGTACACTCACCTGGGCTTGTTCGGGGGTGGTTGGGATTTACTGTGCACTCTCATGGCTCCTCTAGAGGAGAGTTTGGGCGAGTTTCGTGGAGAGAGATGTGGTGAGGGAAGCGGTGATGGCAGCAACCCGAGCGGAGGATCTACGGGAGGTGATCCACTCTGAGTACGAGGTTTGCGCGGGATTTTCTTGAGAAGACGACTGATCCACTTCTGCTGCTCAGACGAAGAACTGGCCAGCAGCAGCAGCTCTTTAGCCGTGCCAAAGTTCACTGCAAAAACAAGGAACAGGATTTAATTACAAAATAAATTTCCAATTGTACTGGCTGAGCCATCACTTTTTTTTTGCCCATATACAATACCAATTAAAAGTTTGGATATAC
>JAOVVB010000029.1:8472435-8499931 GCA_028570985.1 Heterobranchus longifilis | reverse complement strand
CCTTAATGTGGGAGCCCCCTAGTGACGGGGAGGAATTGGCTACGACTAATATTGGGGAGAAAATTGGAAAAAAAAACCCCAAAAAAAAAGTCCAGAGCAAGTTATCCTCACTTCTGTTAAGGGTGCAACAATTTACCAGTTTCAATACTAAATACTGTACATATGTGGCCCGTCCCCAGTAGTTCAGAGCACATACTTATATAAAATGTCTTTATATTCTATAAGTCTTATAATTACCTGTCAAACAAATATGTTCCAGCATGACAGTGGCCCTGCACACATGGTGAGGTCTATGAACCAAGTTTGGATTAGAAGAACATGAGTGATCTACAGGAAGCCCAGATCTCAACCCCACTGAACTTTTGGATGACCTCAAAGACTTCTATGGAAGACTAAACCTAGAACTGATTGTCTACAAATATTTGGCCAAATTTGTTTTGTGTGAGGGTTACTCAAACTGGGAGGTGATTGTACAGAACACAGTTATTTCTCTAAATAATCCCCTGCTACACTAATCCACTTACTTGTGTTTCACTAGAGCTTGAAACCATCAAGGTAGAAAGTTTTCTCAGTATGATCAGACTGTCTGCTTCATGTTTGAAATGCTGGCCTCCCTGGATCTCCTGTAATGACCCAAACATGTGGTAATAATTCCCAGCCGAGAATTGTAGCTGTCTAAATAGCTTAAAAAAGAAACTCCAAATGTATAGAATTTATCAAAAAGGATTGTTTGATTTTTCCTGTCTATGTCTTTTTATGCTATTGGAAAAAATGGTATGGGGTACATGGTAGGGGACAGTTGACACAAGTGGACAAGATGTATCTGACAGTACATTTTGAAAAGTACAAGCTTAAGGAGAGTCAGCTTTCTCAATTCCTTCATGACACCTTCATCGGCCATTGTACATAGAATAGGAATCTGTCCAGGATACGTTTTTGAGGAATTCAAATAAAATAAAATAGAAATAAATATAAAATTTGATAACCAACCCCATTCTTTTATTCATATTTCTGTAAATAATAATAATAATGGCAATAATAATTATAAATAATAATAATGACGATAATAATAATAATAATAATAATAATAATAATAATAATAATAATAATATTAATATTTTTATTATTATTATTATTATTATTATTATTATTATTATATGATGTATGAAATACATATAATGCAATCCCCAATGATGCAGTGTGTATATTGTGGCCTCTTGGCTGACTCCAGTAATGTCAGACATCTTTACTGTCTTCTTATTGATCACTGTAAATGTTAGGACAGTGGATAGTCATATGCCACTTACCCAAGCAGTTACCCAAGCAGGTATTTATTATAAAGTATTCGAAAGTAAAAATAACACCATATATACCCAATACTATGTCATGCATGGCTCTGATATTTACTGACACTGCAGCTAGCTAGTATCCTCTGTAATGGTTAACCATGCTGTCAGCAGTATCTATAGCCATGACTTGCCAGCTGTCAGCTTTTGTGGATTCTAACTACTGGTTTAGGTGCATTTTAGATACTTTCCTTTTTTTTAGACTCCAGAATTTCCCTTGTGTCTGGCATGTTTTATTTCCTACATCTGTTTAAGATTAGTCTGTCTGTCAAACTGTTGTACTGCTGAACATGTGAGAGGCTCTGAAACTAACATTGTCATTTTCCGACAATTCAATATTTGCAGTTTCTGCAGTCAATCCATTAACTTTCATATCATGGTTAAGTGCTACCGTTAGCAGATGGCTAAGATTGTACCTCAACTTAGACGACTATATGCTTAGGGTATATTCCTGTTACCTTTAGCTAATTGTGTAATATGATGTTGTAGATAAGCATACATTATAAGTCAGATAGGACTGTACTTATAACAAATAGGTAAAAAAGGTATGATTGTATAGCTATTGGGAAATTTGATTAAATTTGCAGTGCTATCAGTGGGAAGTTTGAAGCGTCTCACATTTAGATAATAATGTATTAATATATTATATTTTTATGATAATTTTTTTTAATATTGTAATAATAATAATAATAATAATAATAATCATAATAATATGTATGACATAGATATGCTGCAATCCCCAATGATAATGGGTTTATGTATAGACTAACATCCATAGCACTTAATACGGAAGAAGGTTCTGCATTGTCCAAAAATGTTAATTCTCTTTGTCTTACAGAGTATTTATCCCCAGCTACATATCCTCAGTAAAGGTTCAGCTGGTGGACTGCAGTACCAGGAACAGGAGCAGTGAAAACTGTCCAGTTCTATTGAAGTTGAGAGCGAGAGCTCCACCTGTCCACAACTCCAGTGCTGTGGACTGCAGAGAGAACATGCCCTGTGAGCTGGAGGTGCCACTGTTGTCCTGGGAACAGTGGTACTACATTCTAGTGGAGCGCTACCTCAGTGTCGCAGATGTGTACTTCCGAATTGGTGTCCAGGTCAAAGGTAAGAACCTATTGAATTATGCCAATAGGTTTTTGTTGGACCATACATGTATATCCCATTTGCAACATCTAGTAGTAGTAAGTCAAGGAACTAGTCTTTATCTGTTCAGGAGCATCTCGTTATAGTACTATAGCTGTCGCCATCATGTACTACATGTACTTCCATCAGAAAGCTTCCTTCAAAAAAAAAACAAAAAAAAACTTTCATGCAGACCATATACTGTATGAGTATATTTATTAGCATGAACATGTCATTGTGTGATGTATTTATAAAGTTGATTGATTTATCCTATAGTAAGTGGCTGACTGTTCAGGGTCATAGTGGCTTAAATCAGACTGTTAGTTTGCTTCAGACTAACTAAAATAATTAAGAAAATATAACAGCAAGTATAAACAAAAACAATAATTATATCATCATAGATTAGATAAATAGTGTAAAAACCAATATAGATATATATAATATGTGTATGTATATGTGTGTGTGTGTGTATACATATTATATAATATATATATATATATATATATATATATATATATATATACAGTGTGTGTGTGTGTGTGTGTGTGAAAATTTATATGAAATTCCCTTAAATATTAGCATAAATTCACAAAAGGTTGAAAAGATAGATCCATTTTTTTTTTGGTGGCCTCTTCATGCCGCATTGTGGCACAGCATCTTCTGTGGAGCACTTTGATGTAGACATGCTGTTCTGTGGTTGTCTTTTGCATGAGAAAAATCCTCGAGATGTGTGAAGTCTGTGGTGAGAAAAGGCTGTGCGATATGTTTGTGTTTGTGTGTGGGTTGGCGGGACACCGTGTAGTGCCATTTTGTCCAATTAAAGTACTCGAGGGCACATCTCAGCACTCCAACACCTAATCTAATGTCATCCTAGACACAGGGTATTGTCGCTAGGTTATTTGGAGTCATGATCTGTTGTGTACGTTCGAGATTTGAGTCACTGAGATTAAAGGAGAACAGATTGATACAGTACTGTAGTTAGATGTGGGATTCATTACTTATTTATTCATATTTCCAGGCATAAATATCAAAGGCATATGGTTTACCGGCTTATTGTTTTCTTATGAAAGCATTTCGGTTGTAGGAATGTATTGGGATATTGGAACCATGTGGGTTTTTTTAACACTGATTTTTCTCACTTAGACTAAGCGGAGCAGGAAAATTTAAAGCAGGGTTGGTGACGAAGGCTTAGCCATGAATCTTGATAAAAAATTGGAGCCTCTCTAGGCTAAGCCGAGGCCACTGTCATGCAGAGGAGTCACTGTTATTATTCTGCCTGATGTCACAGTGACGTGTTGATGAATTTCCCTGTTCAGAGTGTTTTCACTAAAAATGATAAATATAGCAATTGCCTTTATGTGGGAAGTAAAATGGATGGGAGATTCATGCACACTATATTTCTTTATCAGGAAGGTATTTCTAGGGAAACACTTACATTGATGAAAATATATGAACTATATGCAGTATATTTACATTTACAAAGACCAAAAAGCCTAAATAAATTCTCATAAATAGTGTATAAAGAATGACTGACATAATCTGTTCATGGAAATATGGATCCTGCCTATAATTTGCGTGAACAGATTTCATGTTATGTCATTTGCTCATGTTTTGCGAAGTGTAACTACGACAATTTATGACCAGTTATAAAGGATGTTATAAATGTTATAGATGTTGTAAATGGATTTCTGTCATGAATGCAACATTAAATATTATTTTGATACATAGTTTTAGGATAAACTGTATGCATCAAAATGTATTAAAATTTTAAGCAAGTAAGATTTAGCTATTTATAAAGTACATTATTAATACTTTGTTGGATTTGGAAGAGATTTTTAGAGCAGCGACTTGCCTTGGCATAGAATGAGAAGGTTGTCCTCGACCACATCTTTGAACAGGACAAAGACATCTTTTTTATAGAAGGCCCTGGTCAACCAGGTCATCACTCTGACGATGGTTTAGCCTTTTTTTCTTACACAAAATACCTAAATAAAAAGTTTATTTCACGATCCATAGCTAGGTACCTGGTAGCACGGTGACAAGCAGAGGTTAGTACTGGTCTGGGTTCAAATCCCGCCATGCAAACTCCTGTACTATGCTTGTCTATTCCTCCGGTTGCTCTGGTTCCTCCCACTGTTTGGGTGTTCCCGAATTGCCAGTAGTGTGTGACACCCTGTCTAAGGTGTACCCCGCCTAATGCTCCAGGCTCCATGAGCGACCCTGTATACATGATAAAGTGGTATAGACGATGAGTGAAGAAGCACCTAGGTATCTCTGGGTTAGTTCACGGTCAGACTGACAAACAATCCGGGCTCCTTGAAAATCTGAAATTTCTTTGGAATTTTTACTTTTAGACGTGCTTAATACGTGGGAACATTTCAGTTTGAAAAGATGGAAATAATCAGCTATAAGTAGGATGTGTACATTTTATCATAAAACTATAGGTGTTTGTTTACTTCTTGCATGTAAGCGAATGGCACTTTTTTATTTTTATAATTTTATTTTCGGGTGCCACAACAAGGCACACTAATCCACAGGCTAAGAAATCATGTTGAAATCCTTAATAGGTAAAGCTACCATGTATATTTAATATTTACTGTCTGTCTCTTTGCTTAATGCAGTAAGAAGGACAGTGCTTTATAAGAGTAAATAAACTCTGGTACATACAGCATTCATCATTTAAAAATAGTAAGGTAGTGGACTGGTCAGAATGATCGCAAGCCGAAGAATAGATTTTGTATAACGATCAGAATGTATGCTGCTTGGCAGACTACAATGGAGTTCACAATGTCTGACCCCAACAGTATTAATGCAGCTCCGTGTCGTATGGGAGATGATGAAGTGGCTGCAATGAGTTGAGTGCATTTTGGAGGACCTTGCGCAGCTCAGGAAGAAAGTGATTCACAGCAATGTCAATTTTAATGTAAAAGGGGTTCAATTTATTGGAAAGAAAGTGGATATCCAGATCCTGTTGCAACATAACTAATACGGACTCGAGACTTATGGAGACCCATCATTCATTAAGACTAATGGAGCTTGAAGATTCACTAATACGATTCAAAATTCAGCAGCGACAAATCACTTCAAATCTTAGGCTTGTGGAATAGAGATAAATGGACATTATAGTTCCTCCCACTATAAATTTAAGATTTATAAATGTATAAATTTAACAAGGCACCTGTTTAGCTGAATTGCCTTCCTTGTTTTATTACTGAAGACCTGCTTTTTAAAACTTGTCTTAAATATACCTCGTATAGGTAAAAAGAAAAAAAGAATCTGCTCAATTAGCATTAGTTTTAGAATGAAAAAGTTTTAGAATTTATGAACTGTCGCCTTGCACCCCCAGGGTTTCGGTTCAATTCCCGCCTCTGGTCTGTGTGGATGGAGATGTTGTACCCATGTTTGGTGGGTTTCCTCTGGGTGCTCTGGTTTCTTCCCATAGTAAAAAGACATAAAGGATAGGCTAATTTGGCATTCCCAAGTCCCCCATAGTGTGTGTGTTTGTGAGCCTACAGGACAAAACGGTATAGACAATGAGTGAGCGATCCAGTTCATAGCATTCATGTCAGTTTTAGACCTGAATTCAGGCCAGGACCTTTAGTGCTGCCCACATTATCATTATCCAAAATCATTGTTAACGACATGAACAATTTGTTTGTTCAAAGTGAATGAGGCAGTTTCAATGAAGGAATCTAATTAAGTTTTAGATTACTTGTTTGGCCAAATTACAGGTAATAGGCAATAACTACAGGTAGGCAATAAATAGAAATAGACAATCTGTTTCAGGTACTGTAAAAAGTAAAAAAAGCAGAAGTTAAAAAAAAACAACCTATTTTTTTACATGAATACATCGAGTAAGTTCAAATGAATGTGGTCAAACTTGTTTAAAGAGGTATCACATGGTTGTTAAAAAAAAAAAAGTACATAACTTAAATTGAATAATCCTGTATCCAGAGCTGGTACTGTACATAAAGTCAACATGAACAAAGTCAGAGTTCTACTTCATTTTTGGCATTCACTCACAGGACAATTCAGGAAACAGAGAGGAATCTATTCGAAGCTATGCATAGTTATTTTTTGTTTGGTATAAACTCAGTGTCAGACTTGTAAAAGCAAGCTACAGTGTACAGCTCTTTAGATCCATTGGTACAGTATGTAGTGTACTGTATATACTGTATAAAAACATCTTATTTATGATAATAAGATAATAAATACAGTATTATACACAATATCAATGTATATCACACTATACTGAGAGTTATGTATGAATTATGTAAATCTAAGCAATAGTGAGTTTTGTTGTGATGTTTAACAGGTCACATTGTCACCATTATGTGAGTCATGCTGGAAAGTGCACAAGCTTATACTACCTGACAATTAGATTTTTTGACAGCTTACATCTGATGAAATTAGCCCATAGAATGGTATATGAAGGTTTATGTCAGATGCCATGAGGAGCTTTTGTAGGCGTGTCGATCCCAGCTCTATTCATACAGTAGCACTATGAACACTGCCCTTCATTCATTCAACCTGATCAGGCTCAAAGTGGAAGTGCAGCCTATCCTGGGAACACTTGATATAAGGCTTAGTCCACACATACATGAGGAGGATTTTGAAAACAGGAACCTGTTTTTAAATCTTCGAAAAGTACAAAAAATGCTGTCAAGAGCATGCCAAACCAGCAGGCAGAGATATAACTCGAACCTTAAAGCCATGTTGTCCAATCAGAAGCCAGTAAAAAAAAATCTCCCACGTCAAACTACGTCACATCGACGTCAAATGCGGGAGAAATAGCCAAAAGGTTGTTTTTATTGTCCATATGTCAACACTGCAAAGACTTTCTAAATATCCTGGAAGGTTTCCCCCTGCCAGAAGGTTCATTTTCAGCAACCTAAAACTGAAAAAAAAAAAAATCGTCTCATTTGAAAAATGCCAGTGTACATGTGGACAAGGCCCAAGATTAGAATTCGCCCTGGATGGGACACAATTCTATCACAGCGCATGCTGCACACATGCAGCATGCCCATCTACTGTAGCAGTATGTATATGGAAGATGGGAGGAAACCTGAGAACCTGATTAACCCCAGAGGATATACTGCTTCTCCATCTCTCCGTCTATCCTTCTTTAAAATATATAAAGCTAATATATTTTTTTCCTTTATAATATTTCCTTGTCTTTGTGCATTCTTTTTTTCTTTCACCTATGTACTGGTACTGCACTATTCCTGCTTATATTCTAAAGGTAAGCAGGGATCAGGTGGGGGCCATTGATGTTCAATGAGGCTGAAAAGGTCTTAGACCAGCTTAGATGAAGCACACGCAAGGGAAACAATTGGCCATGATGGTCTGCTGTACCTGTGGACCGTATTATTGCTCTTGAATGAGGAGCAAAAAAGCTGTGAAAATTGTCTACCTCTCAAATTGCATTGTGTATTGAGCCATTAAGAAATGGTCCGTGGCTTTACTGCAGCACAGTTTATTGCTTTCAAGGCTGAGAGTCCGGTCTATTCCATCAAATGCACTTCCAAAATACGATCGCGTTATAAATTTAGACGTCCGGATTAGTGTTTGGTGTGTAACATAAACCAAAGGATAAAAGCGAGTGCTAGTCAACCTACGTTTTATTTGAGAGTTAAAATAACAGCGGCATTTTATGATTTGCATGTAAAAATCATGTGCATTACCAGTTTCTTTATTTTCTATTCCAAACTACTGATTAGCAGTCTTTGTTTTTTTGGATTGAGGAAAAGATGTGTATGCATAAAGATATCGGATATATCTTTGCTTTAGGGATTAACCTGAGGGCGCATAACAAGCACAATTTGGCACATTTCACCTTGTTTTCAATTCTAAGAATAGATCGCATATTATTGCAGTCAGGAGAATTCATAAAGCTGTACTTTGGATCGAATAAAATTTTAGGTTCACTATCAGAAAAAGAGATTGATGCTCCTTTACACAGTTAAAAATACATGCACAAAAAGATGGAGCAAATTGTTAAGGTGTGGTTTAACCAGGCGGTTTATCTGGCTAAATAATTTGGTGTGTATATACTGTATATGTATGTGTATGTACAATATTATGCCTTGCGATGAGTTTGTTTCCCACCACAAGCATTCCTGTGTCATGTATTCCTGTCTTGTGAAACCGCTATAAAAAACCTGCACTAGTCCAGGTTTAATAAACCGGAGCAGGTGAAGTACATCCGTTTTCCTTTAATACATCGTCATCATGCTACAGTATTTTTTCAAAATACATAGGTGACGGCAAATCTACCAGAGTACATTTTCTTCATCCATTCGCAATGATTTAATCTGTCCTGCAGAACAACATTGATTCCACTCCTTTTAGGGTCCTCTCATATTTTCTCCCCCTGACTTGGTAGAATACACACTGTGCATTGCCTGACCTTGTGGAGTCATTGTCCCTTGGATCTAACCTTCAGGTCAGCGCTTTTGTCAGACTTAATTTTATTACGCTGTATCTCGCTCTTCCCTCACTCTTCAAATCAATTTCATCTAACAGCACACGCTGGCATTCTGCCATGATTCTCAGGCTCTCCTATACTGGCCACCCACCAGCTGAACTCTTAATCTTCCTGCCCTCCTTCCCCCACTGCTCCGGGACCTTAATTAGCAATATATCCAGGGTCAGTGGAGAATAAAGATCATCTTCTGGTTCAACGGAAAGCTTCCTAGAGAGGAGGAGAGAGAGAGAGAGACACGGAGAGAGAGAGAGAAACTTTTGGGAAGCATTGGTGCCATGGGATCAAGTTTCCTCTCTTGCTCAGCTCTTTCCTCATGAACTTTAAATTGCATGTTAAAGCCAAATGCTAGCCTCACATAAAAATCAGACAATTGTTAATTAAAACTCAGTGCAGCGCTAAAACCCTGATCTTTCAACTTACTATTTAAGAATTCTTCCACTGTGTTTAGTAGCAGTGCTTAGTATGCATGCTTACAGTATCTAATTTATTTCACTTTATATAAAATAGACAGACAGAACAGTTGACAAGAACGACAGAATCATTTCCTGCTGCTTATTAATGCAGGATCTTTACTGTTTCATTTCCACAAACATTAAACCCATACTTCTATTTAATTCTATACTAATTACGGTGGCGCTAAAGGGAGCACCGTTTCCCTCAAAAGGACACGAGCTCCTTTGAAAGCCTCCCCTGAGAACTTTAGGGGGAGCTCTATAAAATTGTCCACTTTTGTTGTGTTATAGAGCAAGTAGATTATAAAATCCGGCACATAACTGTTTATAACATCACTTTTACTCACTATTTTGCTTTCACTTATAATGCAGATATCCAAGTACTGCAAGAGTAAGTTAATTTAAGTTCTGTCCAGCGGTCGATTTAAGACGCGCCCATTTTGCAGTTTGATGCCTGTGCAGTACGCTGTCCAAACTTGCGGTTTATGATCTGGCACAAGACTACTCATAACTTCACCTCTACTCAACATTTTAATTTCATTTATGGCACAGGTTTACCTACAGTATAGGCAAAATACTGGCAAATTTTTTTTAATTTCTGTCCTGCCAGTTTTGCGTGATGCTGTGACAAAATCGGCTGGACAGACAGACAGATATACAGACAGACAGGCAGAGACACTGGTTGAGACTGGTTTTAGCTAACGTAAAGATATCATTGAAAGAGCGAGTTCTGACCAATGTACAGACAGAATCTTTCTTTTATTTATGTACAGTAGATATTTATTGTCTGTAAGTCCCTGAAATAAACATTTATAGCATCAATTTGCCTTTATTTTGATTTTTTTTACTATATATGAAATCCCATGTTTTTAAATGGTAATAACTGTCTGCAGTAGTAATAGTAGAATGTTTTTTGCGGTAACCACGTTATTAACCATTATATACAATACCAGTCAAAAGTTTGAACACAAGTTCTTTTATTTTGCTTAGTGATTTACATTTTAGAACAATACCAGAAATGTCAAAACTATTAAACAACATATGTAATTATGTAATTAAGTAACAACAACAAGTAAGTTGATATTTTAAGGCTGTTCTGCAGTAGTGGCTGTTGCATGAACAGTATTGTCTGAACTATTTTCAAGCACACTGATGAAACCGGCTCTTGTAAAGACCATCCCAGGAAAGCTAGACCAAAACTTACCTCTGCTGCAGAGAAAAAAAATCATTTATATTTACCAGCCTCAGAAATCACCAATTAACAGTGCCTCGGATTAGCGATATTATAAAGGGCTTTACAGAGCATAAGTGGCAGACACATTCAGAGCGTTCAGAGAAGATTATTGCATATTTTTGATGCCTTCAGTCCTTTTTTTTTTAATGTAAAAAGAAAATAAAAATCAATAGAATCCCATGGCGTTAGAAGGAGTGTCCAAACTTTTGATTGGTTCTACACACTTTTATGTACAGTATGTCCATGCACGTAACTCGGGGAAGTCGTGGTGCACACAGGGGGGGGGGAAAGGCTCCCCGTAATGCAAACACTGACTAAACCACTACAGCCATTACACAATTAATGACGGTTAGAGCTGTGAAAATACAAAGCTACCGCAGTGACCCTCTTGATGCTAGCTTTAATTGCGATCATTGCTCATTAGCTCTAGGCATCAGAGAGCCCTCGTTTCCGTGCTCCATGTTTGAGTGACATTCGGAAAGGCAAATTGAAGCTGGCAGTTACGGGATTTCAAAAGCCGTTTCCAAGACAATAGGCACCAGCTTTCAGCTGCATAATGAGCATATTTCATCACAAGTCTGTAATTGAAACATCAGCCATGGAGATAAAGGGTTTAGCACATGGCACATATGCTAACGTTATTTTGCTCGTGTTTGTTTGAGACTTTCAAAGGGAACAGATGTAAGTCCGAGTATCCCTGCAATTATCATAGATCTTTCATGTTTTTTTTTTCCCTGGCCCTGGAATACAAATGACTTTAATTAGGACTTTAAATCGTGCTAAGCTCTCCACACTGATGTGAAGAAATTATACTGAAATTCAAGACTAATCCATCACAGTTACTGTATGTCAGCTGTGAGCTTTGTTGTCGAAACCTGTAACTCGATACAGAACAACAGTTTAATGCTATGATTTGAACAGCTGTGTTTTTTTTTTTTTTTGTTGTTGCTCAAAGTCAGGATTAATTTTTTGTCTTTTAAGCCATTTGATATTTCTCCGATTGCTTCAGATACCAGTGCAGAGATTTACATGCTCAGGCATTTAACTCGGCAGTTAAAATAGAATCAAAACAGGCCAACGGTTGATCAACAGGCAGAACACAATGCAACAAGGGTACGCTGTGGAAAATATTAAATACGGAGAACTTACAGTTAATTCACGCGTATATGAACTCTTTTCAACTTAAAATAATTGAGGTACACTAAATATTGTCAATCAACATAATTTCTTTAATCTAGTTAAAGCCAATTTTTTATGTTGATGCAATAATTTTTTTTTTGGAATCTTTTACATTCCTAAATGTAAAAGTTTAAGCTGCGACAATAATTAGAATAATTTGTAATTTAAATTTGTTTGAAAGAGAAATTTAATGTTGAATGAACAACGGTAAAGGTATACTCTTTTCAGCACAGCACTTACAATGACGTATCTTTGGAAGGACTGTTCGGGCACTTAATGCCTTGATAAGGAGGCAAGCATTTTCTCTATTCCTTTCCTAGTCACTCCCTAAAGTATTCAGCTGTGGAAGCTTTCATGACTCACTAGAAAAGAACTGAAGGGTTGTAAACATATATTTTAAAGGGGACCTATTATGCACAATTCACTTGTACAAACAAAAAAACCTGAGAAAAAAACATTCCATGCTTTGTACTGATCACTGCTTAAATGTATAGTTCTTTAAAAAAAAAAAAATTCCAAGTCTGTCTTATATCAAAATTGTATCTCGTATAAGTACATTCCAACAGATCTTGATTAGTCTTTCTGCTCTGCATACTGACCGTATGTTTGTCACCTAAAACACCGATACTGTACATTGCAATTAATCAGAGCCAAGTTCCACAACCCTTGTTCCATGCACGAATGCATTTCAAAGTTCAGCTGTAAAAAATTTTTATAACTTATTTCTTTCTCTAGAACTAACCAGAACTAGCCTTATTGCGGACCGGAACTAGCCATATGGCTATTCCTTGGGAAAGAAATAAGTTACATTTATAATCAACACACCATGACTTTTATCAGTTTAGCTCAGTTGGACTGCACAAGCTTCATACAGTATAAGTTTCAAATGTATGTTTCCACATAATGAAGATTATGGACTTCACAGTCGGTAAGCAGAGCAAGAATATTTATAATGTCCAAGACCTAATGTAGTGTACTTACAGTATATGAATCTCAATTATGATTTAAGACAGACTTCATTTAAACTATGCATATAAACAAGCCAATTAGAATTTTCCCCTATTGTGACCTCATATAAGAAGATACCCTCTCCCTGCCCTGTTGTTCTCTGGTGAGGCAGAGCTCAACTACACTGACAAAAGAAGGGGTGGATCAGTGGGAGTTTGTGGTATGAAGAAAAGCAGTAGAGTGTTATATTTGTGGTGTATTTCAGTTAGAGCATTAACATATACGCACGCGCATGCGCACACACACACTTTGGGGAACCTCTGAGAGCTATGTACATTGTGAACTTGTTTAAGAAATAGTAAAATATTAGTATATTATAATATATAATAATATATAATATTATATATAGTAAAAAGACCTTTTAATTGTTTGAGTAACATGATATTCTAATCTGGGTGATAAAGTTGCTCATCAGTTCTCACGGGCTTCAGGGTGCTCAGAACCATTTTGAGTTACTGTCTGTGTGGAGTTTTGCACGTCTCTCCTGTGTCCACATGGGTTTTCTCTGGGTTCTCTGGTTTCCTCCAACCTCCCAAGAACATGACAGAAATGCCTACGCCAAAACTGTTCCTAGGTGTGAATGAGTGTGTGTGATTGTCTCACGTAATGTTCCTGGGATAAACTTGGAATCCTCTTGGAAACTCTGAAAATAAATGAATGAATGAACAAATATTCTAACATTAGCTAGCTGATTTAAATTACATTATTCAAAATGTATGCTAGCATTAGTCTAAAGTTAGTGAGCAAATACAAAAGTTAAACTGAGCCAAGTTAACTGCTAATCTGGAACAAATATTTAGCTATAAATCCTGGCTAATATTGCTAAAAAAAGTTATACTCAATAGAGAGATTCTTATATTTTCACAACCCTGTGTATTACACTCTTTATTAAACAGTAACTTTATTATGTAACCAGCCAAGGTCCATGCATTTGCAGTGACAAACCTTTATGAAGCCATAAAAATGATTCCACAGCCAGAAAACAAAAAGTCCAGAAAATGACTCCAAATTCACGAATTAAGGACAAAATTACAAAGAAACAAATTGTTGTAATTTGGTCCACAGACTGACCTGGTGCCTCGAGAGGTAGCTGACCGTTTAGCCTTCTTTGACATCCTGATTGAGTTCGCATGCAGAGCTCGGACATGGATCGGCAGTGAGATCAGACACCTGCCAGAGAAGCTGGAGCGTTATTCATCCTTAATGTTGACACACTGACAGCAACTAATGGCAGGTGATAATGAGAAGCAGACGTGTTTTGAAGCATCCGGCTGTGCTTGATGTATAGACACAAAGGTGGTTTAAACCACCCTCAAGCCCTCAGGCTTAAAATGTTGAGCGAGAAATACCGGTACAGAACACACATTCGGCACAAAAAGAGACTCTGTTCTTTTTTTCTTTTTTCTTTTTCTTCTATTCATGAACTGGAGAGCTCTGTTGGAATATTGTTTTCATTTAGAAACTCATGCTTTCAGGCCATGCACTCCTGCCAGTCTGGCCAGAAGGCTCTGATGGTGGAGTATTTGCCAAGGCTGTTAGTCATAACGACCACTGAAGAGGCACACCACGGGTAAATTTCACTGTCGTAACCTGTCCCTTTTACCTGTAGAGCTGATCCTTTAAAAACAATATGGCTAACTGTGGGCTATAATTATACCTGAGATAAACACAAAGTTAAGACTTACTACTTAATTTGCCTCTGAGTTACAGTATGTCTGGATTTAATTGCATGGGCAGGGTGAGGTTTGCTTCAAAACACAGACATGACTTACAAGATAAACCTTAAGGAAAAATGACTTGGACATATTTCTTCACCTGGTAATAGCAGGTACAGTGTTTCCTCACCTTATCTTTTCTTAGTGCTACGATCGATTATAATAAGTTTAAGGGATCTCCAGAGTAGGATCCTGATAACCCTTTACAACTGGCACCTTGACCTTGACTACTCTTTTAGATAATATAATACCCTCTATTATCTAGCTTCCAAGTGCTTGCTTCTAATTACATTTTAATTACATGATAGATGACGTGATACCCGAGAAGACTCCAACTTTAAAATACTAACGCTTATGCAACTCCACACATTTTTTCCAGGTCTTTTGGTACCGAACCATGTGTTGTGTACTAGGCTGGCAGCCAAAACAGAGGTTGATCATTATAAAGTGGGCAAAAGTTAAAAATGGAAAACTTCAGCAACACAAAGTACTTGGAATTTAGGATTGCTGTGCATGAACACGGAACACTTCAAAACAATAGAATAGTCCAATTGAAAGAAACAAAAGGGCACAGTATGTACGATTACTTCAGAGCAGTTCCATAGTCCTGTTTATACATTTAACTACTGGTTATCATGTTTTAGTTTTTCTTCCATGTGCATTTTAACATTGACTTTTATAGCTGTGCTATTATTGTAATTCAAGTCTTCACTCTACCTCAGTCCCTTTATTACTGGTGTGTTTTTCCGATGACATCCATGTTTTCTGTGTTAAGTCCTTGGTTAGTTTCTGCATTTATATGAGCCGTTTGAGAGCAGAATGCAATTTACTGACGTTTACTCATTTTGGCAAATTGTTATTTTCTGACACACAAGGTTGTCTATAATAGAGCATTTAATTTGAAAACTGCTACACAGGATGACCTTTTTTATAGAAGCTTTAAACCTCGACGTTTTGAGCAAACATGACATGTAGCTGTTAGATTTTCAAGCAAAAGCCAACGCTTTGTCACGCAAAGTGATCGCATCGCTCCTTTATTTCACGTGATCAGGGAGGTGAAGGTACATGCAACAAAGAGGCTGCCATGAGTCTTTTGAATGTGTTCGAAGGACTTTTGGACAATGTTGAAACCAAGAAAGGCACATATACACTTTTTTTACTGCCATTTCAGACATTCTATGAAATAGGACATCATGCAATTTGGATGTTATGCGAACGCCTAGTTATATACTTGACAAAACTATGTTGGATACTAAAGTGCAGAGAAAGAACATCACAAACTTAAAATTTGCATGCACGATTTGTGTACAAGAGACATGAGACGCACACGCTTTTGTGTGTGGAAAACTGTTGCATTCACTTCGTCTGGTTCGGTTCAATATTACTGTAATGTTAATGCCAAATGGGATGACTGATGGACACATGGTTTGTTGATACACGAATTGACGTGCTATGATAGGGAGCTGTCGTCATGCACGGCCATGACACTAAATCTGGTCAAGCTGGCTGATGATGCAAGTTTTTGTATTGCTTATCATGTTTCTCATGCTCTTCAACAATCTTCGTAATTAAAAAGATTTTGCGTACAACAAAACAAGCACTAATTTCCCTTAATCTAATTTGCTGCCAGTGCTTTCTGTTTGACTCACTTCAAAATCAGTGAATGCATGATTGCTATGGTTTTTAATTAAAACTCAACCAAAATGTTATTATTTACTCCAAATTGCCTACTTAAATAACCACAAACCAATTGTAGGCTGATTTATCTATTTCGACAACCCAGTTGGAGGTGGATTTATAGCTTTTTGAAAAATGACACAAAACTTAAACTTAAAGTATGTATATAACCAAAACAGTTTTGTTATAATACTTTGCCATTTGTTCTTTCTAACACCATTTTTACTCAAAGAAAACATGCACAAATTATTTTCTATCAGTTTGCAATACTACTTACTCCGAAACAAAAAAAAGCAACACTTGTTTTTTCTTCTTCTCAAAACTGCAACAAGGGAGTGATCTCACTTTGCTCAAACTGTTCATATCCTCCTGTGTCTTTGTCTCTGTCTGAAGTCTTGCCATTGTTCTCATGCGTTTCCAAAGCTTGTTTTCTGTTTTTTTCCCTAGTAACATGCCTTCGTACAGTATTTCAAGTTCCTCATTTTGACCTGTGCCAGTTTTCTCAATTCTAACTATGGATTATCTGGCAATGGATGTGTGTTTGTCAGATTATTATCTGTTGCCATCTGCCTGTGTTTTGACCCCTGTCTGGAGTTCTGTGCATAATTTTACCCTTTTCTCCACCGCCTCCAATACGCACATACAGTATCGCATAACTAATGTTGTAATGCATTATAACTCCAGTAAAAAACCTGATATTTATTATAGCTGCTCATGATCATTTATGCAGGATCAAGCATGTTAAGGTATTACAGTATGTATGCTGTGTAACATGGCCCTGGGTGATTCTAATAGCCAGTTTAAAGTTAATCAGTATTCAGTGGGCTGTCTGAAATGCGTTAGGTCCAGTGCAGCAACAGGTTTAAGATGCATTCGTTTCATTCATCATAATGTGGATGTGAATGAAAAAGTAAACAGTGATTACACAATTTACTGTATAATTACAGCTTAAAAGGTCTTTATGCATCCACTTTAGATCATAAAATTTAAGTTTTTGGTTTTTATTCATGAAATGATATAGCTTTGCTTTTTGATTTTTAATACTTAATTTCAGCTAATATGTACGATATATTAGGTTTGCACACACTTATGCCATGCTAATTCTTCTTAGCAGTTATACTATTATTTAACATAGTAACAGTTTGAAAGCAAAATGAGAACTCAATTAAAATTTCAATTAAGCAAGGAGTGTTGCAAACAGATGATAGGGAATATTTTGTGCACATTTTTCTTTGAGTCACAAGGGGGTTAAAAAGCACAAATGCCAAAATATTATGTCAAAATTGTTTTGGTTACGTACTGTAAGTGTGACTTTTGTGTGATTTCGCAATCACATACTCCACCTCCCACAACGCTACCTCCCACAATTTTGTCACAATAGACAAAATCAGGTTCCTAACACAGCACACCGTTTAACATCTGTTTGTGCATCACCCAATACAGTGTCCTTTAGTCGTCCCCTAAGGTTTATATTATTACATATTATAACGGAGAGGACAGAACCAGGCAAAGTGAATGCAACTTTGTACACACACACACACACACACACACAGACACACACAACTTGTGCATCTCATTGCTCTCGTAGACAAATTGCCTGTTCGTTTTTAAAGTGTTGTAACATTACCTCTCTGCTTAATTTTCTTATGAATATATTACCATACAGTAAGTGCATCATGGCTCCCAAATGCTGCAATGCAAGTAAAAACATCAGCAAGACGGAAAAAAGAGATGTCAAATGCGAAGTGAAACAGAAGGTTGCACTACAATCTAACTTCACCACAGTGCTTACATTAGAGTATGTATTCCACATACTGTAGCTTGGTTCAATATGGCGTTCACACACATTTTCTTAGACCTTATCAAAGTCATTAAGTAATGCATATATGCCATTTATTACTGTTGGCTTGACTGCAATGTCAGTAAGAAAGCGTAAACATCCTTTTTTGGGGGGTTCAACATTCTCCAGAAATCCAATAAATGCATTTAATTAATTTACAGCAGCATTCATTTGTTGAAGTAGGTAGTTTTGCTACCTTGATCACATGACAGAAAGAAACAATATGAATGGCCTGTCACAAATTGTTGACTTTTGCCTGAAAATGGCATTTATTGTGTTTTCCTCTCAAACAATTATGAACAATGTTTGCGCATGTTATAGTATTTTATGCAACAGTTAGTTCTAACCGAGCAATCTGATTGGTCGAGAGGCATTTCATGAGTTGTGACATAGAGCATGACAGCACTGGGAATTTTCAACTATACATTATGTATCACTCAGAATCACAGGTGTTTTAATAATCGTTAATTAGACTAACCGTCGGTTGCCAGCAAATAGGTCGGTATGATCTGCAGTACTGGAAAGAGAGGAGGGCAGCTGCCTGCCAAAACCCACCCCCAAAACCAGAACCACTTTCAGCATGAAAACACATTTGATAATGTTATGTCATGTTAAACAACACTTTCTCTCCTTAGTAATTGCTTCTAAGTCCGTCCAAATTGCCTCACGTTTTAATATTCATGAATCTGCACTATTTATCTGTGCTTAAATGTAAGCAGATTAGTGATGATGACAATGTTAACTGCTTTTCTGAAAGGGTAAAGATCCTTTTACTCGTATTTCTTCTAATAACACGTTCAGACGACACTCCAATGGTTTGCTAACATAAAACGTAAGATTTCTCTTAAACATGTGGAGTTTTTAAACTAAGAGGGTGACAAATAAAATTTCAAGTTATAGTTAATGATGTTATTTGTAGTTTAACAAGATTAGATTTGTACAGCTTGCAAAATATAAGCGTTTTGTTTAGGGATCTTAGCCCGTACATTAAACATAAATAACCTATATTAACATTAAACAGCACACGATATACTGTATTAAACAATTAAATATAAGATATGTTTAAAGTGCAATACCGTTATATACAGTACACAAGAATAGCAAGTACTAAAAAAGGAATGTGGGGAAAAAGGGATTTATTGAAGAAACGTAAAGCAGTATTTCCATTACCTCTCTTTAAATGGCCTTAATTTGTGGTGATATGCCTATAGACCTCCTATTGCACAGTCAATTAGTGAAACGAAGCAAGGCTAGGGCAGCAACACAGGCCATTGGTCTCAGTAAACTAATTACCTGCAGTGTGCTCCACACAGCAAGACAAACAAGTTAGAATGGAGCCATGGGGCAGATGTTGCAGGGCTTATTTAATGCTGCAGAAGGTGTGAAGGATTGATCAGAACATGATTGATCACAAGCATAACAATGCTTAGTGGCAGTCCGAGAAACAATATCTCGATGAGAGTAAAGAGCATTTTTTAAGGTTTCTTCGCTCATTTCAGGGTCTTTGGTCACAGGATTATTGCAGTCACCTCATTTCTCTTCATTTTCTTTGCTTTCATTGCCTGTTTTATTAAAAGATTGAGCATGAATTCAATCTTTATTATTATTTATCATAACCATAATATCATATTTGAGTGCCCATGCTGTCCCCTGTCCAGTACAAAAGCACATCCACATTCAGGAAAATCTATACAATATCTACCAGCGTACAGTATGCATCAAACCCAAGCACTGTGGTAACCGTCCTTTTTTCTTTAATAATTGCACTCCAGAAGTACAAAAATGTTTCAGCAAACACTATTTAGTGACTGCATTCAACCATTCAGAGAAGAGAGTCAGAGATATGTCTAAATTAACAAGCCCATTTGCCCCAGCCTCATTAAACTGACTCTCATTGCATGGTGCAGATGTCAGGCTGGCACACAATTTGCTTTAAAACTAAAGGACCACCCCTAGGTTTATGGATCATTGGTCTTGTAGGCTTAATGCGACGCGTGTGAAATGTGCCGAAAATAAAATAGAAAGCATTGGAGACTTTTGGAGACTCGAAATGGTGAAGGATATTAAACCAAGCCTGATAAGCTTCTTTTCAACAACCACCCTGGCACTTATAGTAGACGAGTCAGGAGAAGTAGGGCAAAAAAGAAAAAAAAAAACGGAAAGGGAAACATTTATTACAGAGAAGAGAGAGTAAGAAAAGTGAAAAGAGTCAGACGTGAAATGAAATGAGCTTCCTTCTCTCCACAAGAACTCTTATCAAAGCAGGAGTATAGATAGTCTTGCTTTTCTTGAGTCTGCTTACCCATGCTTATCAAGACTTGGAGCCTTGAGAGAGGCAATTAAATAGGTTTAGTGTGTTTTGGTTCTGTGGGCTTGTGTTAAAGTTAAAGAATAGCATTGAATTCTCTGTGCAGGTAGCAGGATTACATGGAAACATATACAAAATGCAAGGTGAAAGATTTATCCTAAAGCAGTAAATAATCCAAGTATGTATTTTAGAAATGTTGATGATACAAAAAAATAAATAAATCATGCAAAAGATCATGCACACCAGAATAATGTCAAGACCATGCACGGAGGAACTAACCTACAGTAACAGCTTATACACAATACGTTAATAAGAATTAGCCAAGAATAATTGGTTAGTATACCAATAAAACTCCTACAGTACGACATTTTTTGAATAACGAATAGGAAAAAATTACGAATACTCCCAGGCTACTCTCTGCATGTTTCTATCCTCATTCTCTGAAAGCCTCACTTATTAAACTTTAAATCCACTCTGTGTGGACAGGCCCTGTGCATTAGATACTAAAGACGTTCCAGAGGATTCTCATCCATCTTACAAGGTGCAGGAAGACCTTGGTTGACATCGCTTTTGGATAATGCTGAGACACAGGGAAGGGCTTTTTCATCTTCGTCAGAATATAGTTCGGACAGAAGCGATTGCATTTTTCAGTCTAGCAGAAAACTCTCATGTAAGGTCACCTGTCAAACATGGCTCTTCAGTAAGGGGGTTATGTAGTTCCTGTTGTTGGAAGCCCCAGTAAAAGCTAGGTGGATGTAAGCCATATTCCTGCCTCATGCCTAGTGTTCTTGGGATTTAACACAGCCCTGAGCAATGGTTACTGGAGATTAATGAAAAGATGAATTTACTCCTGGCACAGTAACTGCAGTGAATACCCCAGACAGATTACATGCTGGCCTGTTGTAGTTATTATGCTTCTATGTTAATATGCTTCTAATATGCTTCTATAACAAAACTGCACAAAACACTGTTTAATCATTCAAAATGTTACAGTTAAAGGTAAATGTAAACGTATAGTGTATATGTAAGGTGGGGTAATGGGTCAGCAATGTGGCCTCTCATCTCCAGGGTTTCCTCCCATAGTCCAAAGACATGCAGTTTAGGCTAATGGGCTTTTCCAAATTGCCCATATTGTGTATGCATGCTTGTGCCCTGCTAAAGACATCATGTCCAGGGTGTATACCGCCTAGTGTCCCAAGCTCCCTGGGATAGACTCGAGACCTACACCAACCGTGTACAGTATAAGCAGTACAGAGAATGAGTGAGTGAGTGATAAGCCAAATTATACTTTTATCCTAGGGGCTTTTCACTTTTATCCTAGAGGTTACCACTTTTATCCTAGGGGATCCCCAAAACCTAAAAAAGTTTTTTTTACGCTGGATCCCCTTCCTGTCGCAACCTACACAAAATGAAAGAACTTGTGTTTGAAATTTGGAAAAAGTAGTTGTTTTGTTTTATATTTAAGGTTACGTGTGTTATTACAAACAGCTTATTCAGATGCTATAATTCCCTATGCTTTCTCGCCTTATAAATGTGACCGTAATGCATTGCAAATTGATTTTCAAAATACTGCTCAAAATCCTTAACACATTTATGATTGTGGATTTTCTTTTAGAAGATTAAACAGGAACAGTAAGTAAGTTAAGCAGCTACATAAATGCATTTTACAACGTTGACCTCGGCAGCATGTCGCTATCGCTAATGAAAGGCTTTCACTTTTGATTGCACATATTCAGACTGTCTTTTGATGGATTAGACCTTTTGGCGGGATAAAGGTCTCTCACCTACATTTAGCTCCGAAGCTTATAAAATACATGTATGGTATATTCGTTGTAGTTTCTATCCAGGTATTATTCTATAACTTTTTATAATTCTGTCAGCTGTTAGACAGATCAGTTAGATCTGCTTGGTTCTCTTTATTGTCAGGTTTGCCTCCGAGTGGCGCAGTGGTAGCGTGCTTGCCCTATCATCCGGAGATCGTGAGTTCGATTCCCAGGTGATGCTGTCCTCCAAGTGTGTTACGTCGCCGCCAACGGTGTGTGCGCGAGCAGCAAAAGATGCGGTCGGCTGGCGTCACGTGGTTCGGAGGAAACATATGATAGTCTTTAATAATAATAAAATAATAGTCTTCGGCCCTCCCGACTGAGTGGTAGTAGTAGTCTTAATGTGGGAGCCCCCCTAGTGGACAGCGGTTTTGTTCTGCTTTGCTAGGACAATTGCAGGTTTCTGTGATACACCGGTTATACTGTAAATGTAAACCATCAATAAATAATTTGTAGTTCCAGAAACATGTGCTAGTGTTTCTTTAAAGGCTGTCATCATATTCGTTCACCTTTTGAGCACCAGACAAAGGTTTTGTAGAGCAATAAAGAACTTTTGAACAGCTTCCGAAAAAGATTTATCTGCAAGCGTGAGGCAGACTTTTAAGTGGATCTTTCTGAATACTACTACTAATACTACTACAACTACTACTACTAATAATAATAATAAAATCAATCAATCAATCAATCAATCAATCAATCAATCAATAAATAAATAAATAAATAAATAAATAAAAAATCCCAAGTTAGCGCTAATCCTATTCATTTGTATATCTTACCACAAGTATTTCCTTCAGGAGGAATGTAACCCAATTCCGATATGTATTTACAGCTGTTTAGTGCTAATTCAGAACACACACACGCTCATTCACACATTATGGGCAATTTGGAAATATGGCCAATTAGCCTAATCTGCATGTCTTTAGACTATGAGAGGAAACCAGAGTACCCGGGGGAAACCCACCAATCAAGGAGAGAACATGTGCAAACTCTATGCACACAGACCCTAAGGTGGCAGTTGAATCCTGACCCTGGAGGTGCAAGTCTAAATACCAAGCCACCGTGCCACCTCTGACACCGCATTTTTAAATAACGACAATCAAGATAAGAAAGAATTAGAATCATTTGGTGTTTTAAAAAATTAAATTGCTATCCATCTATCAATATTTAGTTTAAAGTCCTTTATTCTTCAAAACCTGCTGGGTATAGGATCAAAAAGATGTCTGCAGCACTCTATTGCAGAATACTATTGTCACATAACCAGTTTTTTCCTAATTTTTCAGTTAATTAGCAACTCTTCAGCCAGATACTGTAGGCTAGACCTAATTAGTGAAATCACTGTGTACTGGGAAAACTGTAATACATTGCATATCATGCCTTAATGCTTTTGGCTACCAATGTATACCTTTCTCCAAGATGGAATAGTACATGTCCTATTCATTTACCATCTGTATATTTATCCGTTTGGGACACGGGTTAGCACTGTGGCTTCGGAACCATGGTTAAGAATTTGTGTCCGAGTCCCGCCTCTGGGTCTGTGTGCATGGAATTTTCATATTCTTCCCGTGCTTGGTGGGTTTCCTCCGGGTATTCCGGTTTCCCCCCACAGTCTAGAGACATGCAAATTTGTCTAATTGGTGTTTCCGAATTGCCGGTAGTGTGTGATTGTGTGTGCTTGAGGCCTGAGAGACTGGCACCCTGTCTATGGTATACGCGGGCTAGTGCCCCAAGTCTCCTGGGATTGGCTCTAAGCCTCCTGCGACCATGTACAGGATTCAAGGTATAGAGAATGATTAAGAGTGAGTGAATAAAACATTCTACAGCCAGTAGTAACATTATAGTTAATCATTTGGGAGATGCTTTAATCCGAAGCATCTTACAATTGGGCTACGCAAATGAAGGTTAAGGGTCTGGCTCAAGGACAGTGTGGCTCAAATGGGTGGCAGCTTTGCATTGCGAGGATCTGAACGCAAAATTGTCTAATTTATCAGTAGACAAGAGCCTTAACCACTGAGCTTCCACTGCCACAGCTGTGTGTATCACAGAGATGATTTAAATTTGATTCAGCAATTTGCATTGCTGAGAGCATTTTAGGTTGCAATTCAGATTCCACAGTATGGGCTTTGCATTAATGTGCAGCAGTAATGATTGGTATCACCGATATACAGTATAGTGTAGCTGGTGGTTTATGCAACAACAAAAAAACCTAGTTTAGTTCGATTTTAACTGTTAAGTCTGTGAACACTTTAGATTATTTTTGTATTTGTATGTCTCTTATTGTTTTTGACTACAGCACAATTAGGTCTTTTTTGATTAGGTATTACAACAGTTAGTTTGCATAGTTACCATGACCATAAGAAATACGTTATCGCCTTAAATATTGGACGCTGAATATGGCGTCTCATAAATATTTATACATGAGTGGAAACTGTCAAGGTATAGGGAGTCATCATCTCCCTGTCTAGCTGTCATGCTAGTCTTTTGAAATCTTGGCTTTGAAATAGGCAGAAGGTAAAGTAAAATTCATCAAGTGTCAAGTGGTTTCCTGTCCATCAAAATTCAGGATGTCTTCTATGAGAGACCCCTCTGGACCTTACTCTTCTTCTATTGAAAATACCAATCCCAGGAAAACGGTTCAGGTACCGGCTTTAGCATTAACTAGCTGTCTTATTGAACCAGAGTTTTTTTAAATTGATAGCACTCACAGAGGAGTGTTCAGCAATACATTAGACGTCCGCAGGGAAGAAGTCGAGTCTGCTGGAAGAAGTGGAGTAGCCTTGTCTAATGTGCTCTTTTTCTCGCACCTTGTCTCTCTTAGCAGGCTCAGTTACCATAGCAATACAGCAGGAGCCTCGCTGCATGATATTTTGCTTGACCTCTGTTGAAGTCAAGCTCAGTCAAGGGCCAGCACAGCCCCTGGTTCTACATACAAATGATTGCATACTGTGTTTCCTTTCCTATACCGGTGCTCTTCTACAGTACCAGCACCGCCGCTGGGAGATTGCCGAGGAACATGTAAGAAGAGAAACTTCCATTGTAAAAAAAAAAAAGAAAAAAAAGTGCTAATTGGAAATACACAATGGAGTCCGACAGCCTTACTACTTAGAGGTGCGATTTAGCGTAGGTGGAAGGCTGAGGGTGGAAGTTACTCGACAAACATGTGCCAGCAACCCACTTCTCAGCTGTCCACTAAACTCATTCATCTTCTCTCAAACCCACAGCAGAAGTTTAAAAAAATAATAAAAAAACGTAGCTTACTCTTAACCTTACCTTGCACTCAGCGTAATAACATATTTTTATACTTCAGGATCTTTAAATTATAAAGACTTATATCTATGATTTCATTTAATTTTTGACCCTCAATATAGTCATAACAGATAATAATAATTTTTCCTCTTTAAAATCTTATTAGAAATCTGAACTAATAGTTTGTAGTTTCTGTAGCGGGTAAATAATAGATTTATGACACCATCTCTAAAAAAGATGTATAACTTCAAAGTCTCCAAAAGATTTATTATGAAATACAATAACACTTGTAAATAAGGAGGAATACATACTGTATAATAATGTAATATACTGCTCAGGGTGTTCCTGACTCACAACAACCTTGACCAGGATAAAATGGTTACTAAAGATGAATGAATAAATAATCTAAGCTCTTCTGACAACCATGTTGTAGAATTTTTTAGCACCTCTATATAAATTCCACAGCACGGAAGGGTACGGGATTTTTTTGAGAAACAAAAAAGGAACTGCTTAGTTACAACAGAGATGTTACGGTAGCTGTGACAGGAAACATAATGTAATGCTGATGTTATGTTTTTACAGTAGCGTTTTTCTAATTGCCTCAGGAATGATAATAGAAAATAATTAAAAAAAAAAACATTTTAAGAGCTCATTCAACCAATTTTAGCAGCTATGATTACAGCGCACAATGTGGTGGCCAGCGCATGTGTGAAAATGATTCCACATACTCCCAGAACCACTTTTTCTTGGAATATTACTGTACCACCAGGGAATAAAAACTCCATTGATGTGATGCTTTGGTCATTCAGTACATTAGGTCATCAGCCGAACCTAGACCTGACGAACTGACGCAACCCCAGATCATAACACTGCCTGTAGAGACATGTTCAGTGGGCATTATGCATGATGAGTGCATCACTTCCCTTCTTACCCTGACACGCCCATCACTTCAGAAAAGGCTCAATCTGAACTCATCAGACCTTTTTCCATTGCTCCAAAACCCAATCTTAATGCTCCTTTTCAAATTAAAGCCTTTTTTCTGATTAGTCTTACTAACAAGAGGTTTTCTTATGGCCATACAGTTGTTTAGTCCCAATCCTGTGAGTTCTCATCACACTGTGTGTATATGAAAATGCTCTTGCTTACTTTAACTATTTAACATAGCTTTAAGTAAGCTCTATTTATGATTTTTCTTTTTTTTACGACCATGTTCCTTCCACAAAGTTGACGGTTCAGCGCTATCTTTTCAGGTTTTGATAATTTGTTGAAGGGTTCTTAAAACAGTTTTAGTACTTTATAGCCCAGTAATTTGACCCGTCTGAAATGTTGACTTTTTTTGGCCAGACAATGTATAATCTTACTACTTATGGTCAAAATTGTTATATCATATTAATTAAATTCAATTCAGTTTTATTTGCATATCACTTTTCATATCACCAAGAATGGACAAATTCACAAAGCATCTTGGATATAAACCTTAGAAGTATACCCCAGGCAATGAAGCCAAAGGTGACAATGAAAAGGAAGATAAGGAAGAAACCTCAAAAAGATCAGACTCCAAAGGGAACCTATCATCTGGAAAACATCAGATGACATAATATCACATGTAATAAATAATTTCAAATTTGTCAAAATAACCAGGAACTGAATCATAGTTTGAAAATAGCCAGTTTTTTTAAAAATTATTTACCATCTCTTTACTGTTGCAAAGCATTTGTATATTTGCATCTTCATGGATTCTAAGTCCAACTTTTGCCTGTTCAAATAGGCCATAGTGGAACCTTGGATTACGAGCACAATTTGTTCTGGAAGCAGGCTCGTATTTCAAAACACTCGTAAACCAAAGCAAATTTCCCCATAAGAAATACTGGAAACTCAAATTATTTGTTTCACAGCCCAAAAAAATAAATACATAGAAATAATGAATACAAATATAAAATAAAAGAAAAACTAACCTGCACTTTACCTTTAAAAAAAACGTCAAAATAAATCCAGACAGATAAGTGTTTCCGTTTATGCGCGCAGGCGCTGTGTGTGTGTGTGTGTGTGTGTGTGTGTG
>JAOVVB010000029.1:8440799-8458710 GCA_028570985.1 Heterobranchus longifilis | reverse complement strand
GATACATGATACTCTGTACTTGTAAACCAAGACTTGCTCGTTTTTCAAGTCAAATTTAATTCAAAATCTTTGCTCGTCTTGCGAAACACTTGCAAACTGCGTTACTCGCAATCCGAGGTTCCACTGTATATTGGAAGATACAGATGTATTGTGTTATAAACATAGCTTTTACCATTCCACTTGCCACTTGATGTAATTGGTTCTAATTGAAAGCAATTCAATGATAATTCAGGATCTACTGTATATATTTCATCGTATACTGTACCAATGAATGCTAATGATATACAGTATTAATGTATATGTAGCAATAACATATTAATGGTAAATCATTGAAGGCATCATTGTGGCTTATTGGTTAGCTCTGTCGCCTTAGACCTCCAGGGTCCAGGTTCGATTTCTGCCTTGAGTCAGCGTGCATGGAGTTTGCATGTTCTCCCTGTGCTTGGTGGGTTTCCTCCGGGTACTCAGGTTTCCTCCCATGACATGCAGATTAGGCTAATTGGCGTTCCCAAATTGCCCGTAGTGTATAAATGAGTCTGTGTACAGTATGTGTGTTCTCCCTGTGTTGGATTGTCATGTCCAGGGTGTACCCTGCCTTGTGCCCTAAGCCTCCTGGGATAGGCTCCAGGCCCCCACGACCCTGTATACAGGATAAAGCTGTACAGACTATATCATTAAATCATTAGTAGATTATTGTATGCCTGAATTACCCATGTACTGTATCAGGATCACACTGATCTACATGGAAAAATCACCTGAAGCTTTTGTTAATTCATTTATAAATGTATGAAATAAGTACTAATTACTAGCCTGACTACTACACGTGCTAATACAAGTGTCCTACACGCACTCACACATACTCACAAATATATTGTCCAACTGGCCAGTCTTCAAACAGCCTTTCTTGCTAGACCGAATGCCACAGTTGAGGAGAGGAACTAATGAGCTGTACCAAGCCAAAAAAAAGGCCCTTGGTTTTGAGTGCCTGGCCAATAGAGAGACAAAAATACAAGAGAGACAATTCTTTATAAAGATAAGTCGATGTGCCTGTACGGTATATGTGAGAAGGGAATGTAAATGTGGCGTTCAGCCACAACCACCACCCACCTCCACCCCCCCCTTGTGCTTTGAGTGCCTCTTGTGGACAGTTTGAAGCCAAACCGAACAGCCTAAGCCTTGGCAGAGCTGCATTGAGGTCTTAGGTTACTGCTGCAGAGCCCAAGAGCCTGATGCTCTCATGATAATTATGTCCTTCAAGATGAAGTTAGAGATTAAGAACTGAGCTCCGACCAGGACATCTGAGACAGAATAGCTGGCATGAGTCAGGCTCGTTTTTCAATACTTGGAAGAAAAACAGTGCACTCCTACAATGAATAGTGATTAACGCGTAGTATTAAAGGCCCTGATTTACTAAGATCTCAAATAACACAAGCTAATTTGCCTGTGCATGGGATAAATTGCAGGCATAAAAAGTGGGCATGCTGCTGGTGATTTACCATAATTGCTTGAATTCTGTCAAGTGCAAAGTAGGGGTTGGAAACAATATGTAAACTTGTGTCTGTGCTATTTACTGTATTCATGATATCTGTAGTGAGTTAAAATCTCTAAGAAATTAAAAAAAAGTTGAACCTTTAACAGTAAAACTAAAACCTGCCATAACAACACAATCCTGTCTATCACTTAAATTAAAGGCAGCAAGTTTAGGAAAAAAAGTTAAGAAAAAGAAAGAAATAAAGATAATAATGGTTTGTGTTTTGCTAATAAGGTATGAATAATAAAAAAGTGTTTGAGACATAAGCATGTACCAAACATCAAATATGAGACCTTTTTCTGTGGTATTATTTTTTCATGATTTCTATATATTTTATATACAGTATATTATATGGTTATATGGTATTATAACTGGTTCTTCCAAATTTGCTAATTTCCTTCCTATGTGGTGGTTTTAGGTTCTTTATTTTTTACTTGGGACTGTTAACTGATCTTTGTGACATATAGGCCATGGATGTGACCGTTAATTATGTTGCTTTGTAGAAAATATAACCGGGCTGTCAATATTAACGCATTAACACGTGATTAATCTAGAATTTTTTAGGCATCACTATTTTTTCTTCAAATTATATAACAAAGTTTGACCCAAATGGCTTCCCATAATCGCAGAACATTCTAACCAGTTGAAAAAGACATAACAGACATGGTCAGCACTATAGAAACAGCCAGCGCTCACAATATGAATGCCGCTGCAAGGAGTTTACCATTCAAGAGATTTTAATTTACCATTTAACATTTGTTAAATGTTAATGCTGGAGATACTATAAAACTGCACAATCTGTTTCTTTTAACCAGTTTGTCGTGCGTTTCTTTATTCCAACATTGCACGTTTATAATACAAGTAAATCTGAGTACTGTGATTAATTGCAATTAATCACATACTTTGACTGTGATTAACAAAAAGAAATCATTTAATCGATTGATAGCACCAAAATATAATAATTTTTTTTTGATTGATTAATAAATTGAAATCTACTGTATCACTATAGTACGGTCTGATTGTTAAAAGCATGATGGATGCCAACATTTTCACTTAAATGTATATATTATTGCAGAGCAGAGGTGTAGTGGTTAGCACTGTGGCACTGTGGCACTGTAGCACTGTGGCCTTGCACCTCCAGGGACTCCAGACTTGATTCCCACCTCAGGTCTGTTTGCGTGGAGGTTTTTTGTTCCCCCCCGTGTTTGGTGTACCTCCGGTACTCCGGTTTCTTCCTGCACTTTAAAGACATGCAGATTAGAGATATTGGCATTTCCAAATTCCCAGTAGTATGTGTGTGTGTGTGTGTGTGTGTGTGTGTGTGTGTGTGTGTGTCCTTGTGTGCCCTGTGATAGAATGACACCTCGTCCGGCGCATCGTGCCTCGAGTCCCCTGGGATAGGCGGTATAGAGAATCATGCTCTAACAACATGAAATCCTTGCTGTGAAGTAAAACCTCTGGGGAATGTGTGGACTATTAATATCATAAGACCAGGATCTGTTCCATTCACTGTGACAGATTTAGCTTTATCTCAATAGTGTTTTGCTGATATAACAAGTGGAAAGTGCACATCCTGTACAAGGGTTGTGTAAATGTCTAGAGCCTATTGATGGTGGATTTCATCACATACAATGATAAATGGAAGATCATCACTGTGTTTTTCACCGTCCTTTCATGAGCCATGAAGGGCTTCTGTCCCCTTCTTTATTAATTACATACAAACCAGTAATTCAGAGCTAAAAGATTTTGAAATGTGACGTGGAGACGTGGCTACGTTTAGCCTTTCTATTTCGTCTATATAGAAATGAAGGGATCTCATTCGTCAATTTTTATTTTTTAAAAAAAAATTTTTTATCGGTGATTCCATCTGCTGTGATGACAGTAGAAAAGTAAAAAGAAAGGAAAGATCATTCATTATTATTCATTTATTCATCTTTAGTAACGAATATATCCTGATCAGGTTTACCGTAGATCTGGAGTCTATCCCAGTTGTTAATTAGGCTAGCAATAATAATTAAGCCTGAAATGACATGGTAGAGTGAGACTTAAATAGCCTACAATGCACCATAACATTCTTCATGTGCGTTCAGAGGGAAGATTCAGTGTGTTTTTATTGAAGGTGATCCAGTAATCAAGGTCATAGCATGATACAGGACTCAACAACTGTAGGAAGATCCATCAGCAAAATCAATAAGGCTGGCCTTATAATTAAAACAAAACCAAAAAGGTTTTTCCAATATGCGAAGGAACTAAAGGAAATAAAGGGTTAATATTATGAACAGGTAAAAATATACAGTAGGAAATACACACATACTGTGACAGAGTGGTCTGAGGTGATGTACTGTAACGTCTAACCATTGCTTAATAAACACACAGCAAATCCATATGTGGTTTATATGGTTTTATATGATTCAACTACAGTACATAAGTAACAATAAGACGCAGAGGAGATGAGAGATGTCTGTTTGGAGGATCTCGTGTAAGCCATGATGTGGTAATTGTGGTTTTTCCCACTTGGTGCCTGATTTGCACATTATCCTGCAGTCTTTCCAACTCCGGAGTCAGACCAAACGCTTCATGTTGCTTGTTAATTATGAGGGCGATTTGAATAACGGCCAAACAGTACCCTAAGCACAAACCTGCTAGCCATCAGTCATTTTTTGAAAGTGTACTTCCTAGATTGGAGTCTGGTCTGTGGCCAAATCAACACAGGTGCTTGGCAAGGTATCAACAGAGAACATGATAAATGGCAAGCTGTTATGAATGTGGTGATGAGTACAATGACAACAGCTCTTTTGGATATTTCTGTTTGGGATTCTAGTGCCTTACAAGATTTGCATATGGTTTATGGAAATAGCAGCTAACTGGCATGTGGAGATAAAGTAAGAATTTTAATAGCAGTTACAGACAGCTTTTTATTCAAGCTACTACAGTATATAGAAGGATATATATATACACACACAGAACAGGCATAACATTACAACACAAAACTACAGTATATGCCCAATATTGTGTCGGTTCCCCTTGTGCTGCTTGAGCAGCTAAGAGCTTTGGTTGAATGTTGTGGGGTTTGCCAATGGATCCTTTGTATGCTGTGGCCTTTGTGGATGAGACCTGTTTCTCTAGCACATCCCATGGGTTCTCAATTGGATTGGAATCTTTGGTCAAGTCAGCAGTCTTGGGGTCTTTGAGTGCTGGAACTCATGCACAGTGGACTGGGTGTTCTGGTGCTTTTTACTTTTTTCAGCAGTTTGTGTTGCATTGGCTCTTCTTTTGGATTGGACCATATGCGCTGGCTTTTGGTGCCCACGAGTATGGGTGAGCCTTGGGTGCCCATGACCCTGTCTCCAGTTTACTGGTATATAATTGATAATGTTGTTAATGTAATGGCTACAATTAGTTGTGCTGTCAGAGTTGGGAGGGATTGCCAATCACTGCCAATCACAGGTATCTACTATATGAGCTCATGTACAATATACTTTTCCTCCAAGTGTGTTATGCATGACTGTGGTGCTACATGAGAAGCATTTTGATTAGATGTAAAGCTTGGCCTTACATGTCAGAGGAAGCATGTTTCAATTCCAATACTTTTAGTAGGTATGTAGTGCAATTACACTTTTTCTGTTCTTTATAGCAGAATACCGCTTCCTTCCTTGGAACAAGCCATGATTAAGGTTGTTTCAAACGATGGTTTACAGTGGTAATGTCAAAAAACTAAAGCATAATTAAACTATTGAGTATTTTGCAATGTAAGGTTGAGTCATTGAATGGGTAATGTACAAGAAATGTTTAAATGTCAAATGAGAGTCTGGAAGTGCACCTTCATATTTGTTTTAATCCTGACCTACAGAAGTTTATCGATCCTGAACCCTCAATTAGTAGTTTGTTTTAAAGCCTAGATTTAAAAAATGACTGGTTTTGCAAATCCATGAGGTACATGCAACTTCTCTTTACAGTCAATAATTTGTTGTTGTGCTATACTAAGGCAACAGAAACAACACAAATAACTCGATTTTTAAAAACAGTTTACTAAATCGTCCGGACAGCTTAAAACCCTACAGCATATGAGTAACGACTCTGAATAGCTAAAAAGGACATGACTGTCTCTCTCTCTCTCTCTCTCTATGCCTGTGTGTGTGTGTGTGTATATGCCATAACTTTTTTTTATAATTCATGTGCCAAGGGAGAACAAGAATGAACATCTCTATTTTCTTTTGGCTGCAGACGGTCAGAGGGCATATGCGCCCCCACTGCCATCAGCATCCCGCAGTGCTACAGGCTTAACGCTGTCTTTAATTATTATTTGTGCAAAATATCTAAAAAAGAAAAATCTAACTAGTCATTTATTCAGTTTTGCCAATTTGGCCTAAAGGCATGCATTCAGCACAGAATCCATTTCAGTTTTTGTAATGTATGTGTGTACTTTCGGGTGCCCGTGTTAATGAATGTTAATGAATGTTTATATATGTGTGTCTTTTTTCCAAAGTCCTCGGTGAAAGGAGAGAACATTACTGTATTTGGCTGCCTCCATCATGGAATGCCACTGGCCCTTCGAGACAACTCCTCCGTCAAATGCGAGTCTGGTAAGAGATGCATTCTATGTGGTTAGCCACAATCCAGCAAATAAAATTAAATAAGGAAATAAATAGCACATTGAGATGACTTAATATTGAAATTAGGATTTACCTTCTGATTTCTTTATGCTGTTGATTTTGTGCATTTAGCTGTCGTTTACTAGCCAAATATAATTCCAATTCTATATCTAAGTGGGGTTTAAGAAACTTAACCCTGATTAGTTACTGTTTATAAATAAATCATTTTAAGGCTACGTTCACATTATAATTTAGATTTTTGTTCAGATCTGATCACAAGTGACATTTTTCTGACATGGACATGAAACGGCGTTTGAAACGGCATGTATGTGCGCATCGATACGTCTTTGCTCGCGACATTGCGATTTGTAATTTCCTTTGAAATGATCTCAAGCACTTTCTCCACAGTCTGATTGTCCCAAATATCTACTAAACCACCGATTTTACTTCAACTCCACTGTCCACTTTCTCCTGTCCTCCTTTGTTAAAATGAAATCCCCGTGGCACTGGTGCCGAATTATGACATTAGCATCCTATGTAGTGTATGTGCCATCAGGGTGCATAATTAAAAAAAAATTTTAATAAAAATTTTTAAATCACATTGCGATTATTTTGCAGTTTAAACTGCAGTATTTAACTATTAAATATACCATTTTGTATTCAAACTAATTTTCTCGGCTACCGCCTAATAATGGCACAAATGATCTCATTACGAGGATGTTTGCCAATATTTATTCCTCACTTCAAAGGTATTTAAAAATAAAAACTAATTCTTAAATTATTGATGAACACTACATAAATTCCAGACTGTGTGTTATATTACCAGTAATAAATTGCAGCCTTTTGTGATTAAATAATTGCACAGGTCTATATTGCAAATTTATTTTTTATGTGATTTATTGTGCAGCACTAATTGCTAAAAAAATTACACAAATTCCCAAAACTAAACTCATAATATAAATCATGCAATTGTTTAATTAATCATTTATTTTACACAAAAAACAAACAAAAAAACTCAATTACTATCCAAGTGTTGGTAATGTCTAACCTTGCTTGAGCAATTTGTCTGGAAATGTTATGTTGAGTTATACAGTACAGTCAGTTTAATATAACATAGTACTGAATGTAGTCAGTCCATCTAAAAATGTCTAATGCAGTTGTAGTGCAATTATTTTGACACATATTGCAGTTTACACTGCAAATTGTATTTAGCAAAGGTGTTTCTTTTTATCCGATCAAAATTTAAATGTGTATGCATATTTACAAAAAATAAAGCATGAATCGGGAGAAAGGACGCAATAAATATTATAAAAAATGGTGTTATATGATCCTGCCTGAAAATTCACTTTTTCACCAAGGTGAGCCACTTTTTAGCACCAGTACCTGTATGCCCACTACATACTGTAAATTGCAGCCTGTGATTAAATAATTGCACAGGTCCATATTGCAAATTCGGTTTTTATATGATCAATTGTGCAGCACTAATGCAAAAAGTCACATGAATTCCTATTATTTTTCATTCAAGTTGCGTGCCTGTGTATCAGATGTACCGTATATCCAATCTAGGACCACATATGAATGTGACTCAGAACCGTTCTGAAAAACATCAGATTTGTGCATTCAGACAGAACTAAAAAAAAATCACATTAGGGTAAAAAATCGGATTTGAGTCACTGGTAATGTGAACATGGCTGAAGTGTTTTATTTTATTCACGTGACTACTTTTGGGTAGAATTTCTGACTTTGAACTGCTAAGACCTCTGTATGGATCTTGAAGTAAGGAATAAACATTTACTTCTTTGTCCATTTGTCTTTAAACGTTTTGCTTTGATTTTAAAACTAGCTAGGTCATCCCTTGCCCTGCTAGACCAGCGAGGTTGTATGAAATAAACTGTCTGTGGAAGCTTTTAATTTTCTGACCTAATGTCTCAATCCCTGGCTAGTGTCTTGGATTTAAGCTTCCTTTGGCGGAATATTTCACACAAATGTACGTTAGTGGATAAGCCAGAGCAGGAGATTAGAGAGCTGAGCTGAGCTGCTTGTTGTTTAGAAAAACTCGTCAAGGTATAAATCACTTAATTTAGTAATCATTTTGCTTTTGCTAAAATAAAATAATAAAAAATAATGTTCTGTGTATGTTAAACTGACTGTTTAACTTGACATAACGGTTCCAGGCAGATTGCTCAGACAAGGTTAGACATTAATAAAAACATGTTCACATTATTTATATTTATGTTTACAACAGTATGTGTGCATATGAATATCAGTGTATATTAATTTTGTCATTTCTGGCTGTTTGCAAGAATTTAGCTGTAGGGGGTCTGATGATTTTCCTAGACTGTCACACATAACAAATCTTCTTTTGATCATATTTCCCTGTTGATGCCTTTTCACAATGTAATGACAAAAAAACAAACCATACTGGATCAAAAATAATGGAATCTTGAAAGAATTATTACTACCCAGATATTTCAAATTAAAAGTTGCCTCTAAAATTCATATATATATAATATTGACCAACAATAAAATGCAATCAAGTGTTTTACAAAGGCAGGACGGTGGTTAGCACTGTCGCCTTCAGGGTCGAGGGTTCAATTTCCACCTCAGGGAACTGCCTGGGGTTTGCATGTTCTCCCCATGCTTGGTGGGTTTCCTCCCACAGTACAAAGACAAGCACCATAGTTTAATTGGTGTTCCCAAATTGGCTGTTACATACAGTATTTGTGCCCTGCGATGGATTGGCAACTTTGTACTCTAAGTCTTCTGGGATAGGCTCTAGGCCCCTGCGGCCCTGTACACAGGAGAAGTGGTATAGAAGATAAATGCTTTGGAAAGTTATAACTGTAATAACTGTTTCTCTTACCTCTGTTATTTTCACCTCTGAACAGAGTCAGTTTCTGGATTCCTTTTGTCTGTAAACACCAGTACAAACATTACCAAGCTCCGTATCCCATACCCCCAGACCGGCACCTGGTACCTCAGCCTCCGTTCTCTACGTTCCACAGAGCAAGGGTAAGTTCAACATCTCCAGATCAACTCCACATTTAAAAGAGGCATAGGTCTCTCTCTCTCTCTTCTTTTCTTCTTTTCTCGCAGACGTTAATTTATATGCAGATAATATTTTCTGCATGTGACGGGCGCCGAATATTGAGCGCGACTGGTGCGGACTGATCGATGCATCGCTATGTTGACAGCTACCATGCTAAAACTTTCCTGGAACTTTCAAAACAATAATGCAAATTAGCCGGTGAGAGAGAAAGGTCATCTAAAGTTTGAGACTGCCATTTTAGATCCCCAACAGAAGGACTTTTAAAGTACTTTGAAAACATTGTGCAATATACCTGCATATCCAGCTCTTTCTCTGCCTTTAAACTTTGTCACTTTTCATCTAGTTTGACTGATTTTCCCCGTGTTGCCGAGCTACTTTTCAGGATAGACGTTTTATCAGAGTCAGAGGAGGCTTGAAACAGTCCCAGGAGGGAGTTCATATTCTGCAAAGACTGTCCAGTGCATTTGTACTCATGTCCTTATTGTCGTCCTTTGCAGGTTTGAGGCGTGCACTAATATAACAGCAGAAGTGTATCTCCGGTCCTATCTGACCCCATGTATCAACGACTGTGGCACTTACGGCCAGTGCAAACTCCTCCGCACCAACAACTACTTGTACGCTGCATGCGAGTGCAAAGCAGGTGATCAATCTTACGCTTTAACACCGCTTCCCTGTCCCACCCACATGTTTATGGATAGTTTTTCAATTTTCTCTGCAGTTTGACCTTTCTTCCAGAAATCCAGAATTAACTGAGAGCACAGCTTGGCGAGAATGTTACTGTGTACCATTGTTGTTTACATGAAAAACATTTTTTATTTTGTATTCAGTTGTTACTCTGAGCATTAATTCATGTCTACCGTCAATTTATTTCCAACGTCCCTTGCATTTTCTTTGTACTAGCCATTCATAAATACTGTATATTATTGTTAAACATATTTTAACTAAGTTTGGAATGGGACAATTAATTTCTGTTTCAACTTTACAGCTTTAGCGAACCACTTTACTTTGCACCGCAATCAGTTTAAAGGGTAATTGGATGTTAATCGGCAAAATCTTTCCTAATTTCATGATTATCACCCACTTGACAGCTAAACGACAATCAGGCATAATTGGCAGGTTAAGTTAAACGATGAATCACATGTATGTCACTCATCTCACCTTGTGAATACGGGATCATGAATCAAATAGTCGCTTAATTACAGGACATGGGATAATGCTGGGAAATATGCAAATCAAAGCCTCTCAATTACTTTCCAATTAAGTATCCTCTTGTGTCTCACATTTTGTTTCTCCCTCCGGATTCTGTCTTGTGATTTCTGTCGGCAGTTGCGTAAACTCCCGTGCCGTTTCTTGGATAATTGTAGGCAAACAACTGCCATTGAAACGTTTTTTTTTCTCTTTAATCTAAAGAAGTAGCGCTCTGACTCCTTGCACAGACACAGCCTTTCTTCTCGAGTGTCTAAAAGAGCTCCAACCAATTGGTGCTTTTACCGCTCAGTCCTTATCCGAGCTCTGAGAGATGCTAGGGGGGGCTTTTGTTTGGGAATTGTACTGATTAGACAGCCGTAATTAAAATTAGTGTCTTAGAAAGGATTGCGATGTGCCTATTTTCCACAGCGTTTACATCACAGCAGGCTCACAGGATCCAATCTATATTTATGAACCAGTTCACAAAGATAGAGAGATGAGCCAGCAAATGCTGAGCTGGGTGCGCCTGTACTTCTGTTGATTTTCCGTTCGAGCATGTTGTGTAGGTGTTATTCGCTTGTGATCATGCGCGTATGGATGCAGAAGGAGCTACTTGGTCCATGAATATGTGATTAAAGATCAGCATGAATTGTACGGTACTTACCGCATCAGAGGCTGAGATATCAAAACAAGTCTGCGATACTTTCTGGAAAAGAAGTTATTATGGTTATTAAAAGAAATCTAAAAACCTGAACATTCTGAAGACGATACGATTTAAATCCATTATTTAAACAGGAGAACAATATCTCACAACTGAGACTGTGCCTAGAGGAGGCTGTCCACCAAAGGTCAGTGACTGGGTATGGAGGGCGAGTCAGAGAGGCAGCCAAGAGGCAAAGGCTATCTCTGAAAGAGCTGGAGGTAAGGTCAGTTCTGCAGCTCCGGTTAGAGAAGCTGTTTATGGAGTGGACACTCTATGACTCCAGTCTTTGTTTAAAAAGAGTGAGAAGAAACCACCATATGCACTTTTAGAGGCGCAGTAAACATCTCTGGTCTTGACACACAAGGTGCTACATTTTAAATATCCATCAATGCTCATCACTGGGAGCATAGTCAAGAATGCTAGTGCAACATTTTACATTTATGGTGTTTAGCTGATGCCCTTACCCACAGCAACTTACAGTACATTTATCTTGTTATACCACAGAGCAGGTGAGCTTCAAGGGCCTTACTCAGGGGCCCAACAGTGGTAGCTTGATGGTGCTGCAGTTTGACCTTCTGATCTGATGGGGATGGGTGGCTCAAGGGTTAAGGCATTGGACTACAGTTCAGAAGGTCCCAGGCTCAAACCCCATGACCACCAAGTTGCCACTGTTGGGGCCTTGAGCAAGCCCCTTAATCCTCAACTGCTCAGATTTTTAATGAGATAAAAATGTAAGTCGCTCTGGATAAGGGTGTCTGCCAAATGCCTAGAAGTAGATGTAGATCTCTAGTCCATCATCTTAACCACAGAGCTACCCATGGTTTTAGCGTCAGGTTACATGTTCTTCTTGGCCTCTTGGTTTCTTCATCTCCCAATCCTTACCTGCCTCCTCTTGGCTAATTTGTCTTAGCATCATATTCCTTCCAAGTTTTAATAATAGATTTAATGGTGCTCTAAGGGACGCTCGGAATTCGGGATATTTTTAATAAACAAACCTGCCTCATGCTTTTCCGGACCTTTGTCCCAGATCTGCTCTGATAGCTCATTAGTCTTCATAATGCTCTTTGTTTAGGTATGTTTTTCTAACTGAATCTGGGGACTTGCAGAGATCATGACACTGTAATCGCACACTGGTAGACTCCATTCGACTAATTATGCGAACCGATGTAGAAAATGTTATACAATCAAAGTGAACACTTCTCCGAAACACGAGTTTTATTAATTTTAATTTGTAAAAAACATCACACATTATTCTTCAATGTTATGATTATTTTGTGTCGTTTCATTACAAATAATGGCAATATATGTGTATATAATTTGGCTAGGCATTGATATTGTTCTCCCTGATATAATGAAACTTTTTATGAAGTTGTATTCTGGGAACCATTCCCAATTAACTTTCATTGGTTTTTGTAGGACCTTTAGGAAAACTCACCCCAAAACGAATCCTTTAATGTGTGTCTAATAGGTTGGGATGGCTGGGGCTGTACAGACAACACAGAAGCATATTCGTATGGATTTCAGCTGCTGTCTACCCTGCTGCTCTGTCTGAGCAACTTGATGTTCGTGCCACCGGTAGCCATCGCTATTCGCAGCCATTACTTGTTAGAGGCCTCTGTCTACATCTTTACAATGTTCTTCTCTACCGTGAGTATTTCTTTGAATATTTGCATCGCTGTAACATAGTTTATGCATGAGTGAATAAACAGCACAGCCGTTGTCATGATTACAATGGGCTGGTTAGCTTCTCGGAGTACAATAGAATGACAGAAAACCAAAATATTTTCATTTTTCAGTCATTTTACATTTATTCAGTTGACTGGAGCTGAAAGCAACTTGCAGCTGAGACAGGATACAACTAAGCAGTTCAGGGTAAAGGGCTGGGTAAAGATGCAGGGACTTGATTTCACAACCTCACAACCTTCCAATTAGTAGCCGTAAACACTGAGCCAGCACTACACACACAGACACACACATGCATAAAAACACACACACACACGCATGCGTGCACATGTCATCTTAAAAATAAGCCGAACAATATCTTAATTAGACCTACAAACAGGAACTGTGGCATGAAATAAAAGCTAACAAGCCAAAGCTCAACAGATGTATTACCAACACAATCTGAAAGTCTAGAGCTTAAATGCAACAAGTACATAATTATCAGGTGCTTCTAAAGAAATAAAATATTTATCAATTTAAATCAACAAAAATGTGGAGTGGGCAGCACAGTGGCTTAGTGGTCAGCACTGTCACCTGGCACCTCCAGGGTCCGTGTTCGATTTCCACCTGGGTCTGTGTGCATGGAGTTTGCATGTTCTGCCCTGTGCTTGGTGGGTTTCCTTAGGGTACTCCGGTTTCCTCCCATAGTCCAAAGACATTCCGATTAGGCTAATTGGCAACCCCAAAGTGTGTGAATGAGGGAGTGTATGTGTGTGCCCTACAATAAATTGGAAAAAAGCCTCATGCCCTAAGTCTCCAGGCCCCCGCGATACAGGTATACAGGATATAGCGCTATAGACGATGAGTGAGTGAGTGAAAAAAGTGAAGCTTGCAGCCTTTCTCTGAAGAATGCCAAGAATAAAAATTATGGCAAAATGAACCAAAAACTAGTATTTTAGAAATGAGCATTACTAGACTTTACACAAAATGTTGAGGGGGAAAAAATCCCCAAACATCCAGTAAATGCCAGTTCTGTACTGTAGGTGGAAATATTAAAGAGAAAAGTACATAAGTGGAGAATGGCCAGACTAGTTTTAGTTGAAAGGACTCCAAAGTAACAACCATGATGAGAAGAAAAGCACCTGAGGGCGACAGGTCAAACCTTGTGGTGGATGACTTACATGGTCATCGTGGATGGTCAGGGTCCTTGTGCATAAAAATTAAAAATCCCAGGAGCTCACTAAACTTATCGCTTTTCTGATGTGTGATGATAAAACTAAAACTGCTGCTTCATTGAAAAAAGTCTCAAAGTAAATATTGGTATGTACAGTGTGTGTGTGTGTGTGTGTGTGTGTATGTATGTATATACTTTCAAAGTCTGGGTTCGATTCCCATCTCGGGTCTGTGTGCATGGAGTTTGCATGTTCTCCCAGAGCTTAGAGAGTTTCCTCAGGGTACTCCGGGTCCCTCCCACAGTCCGAAGGCATGCAGATTAGGCTAATTGGGTGTGTGTGTGTTTGTGTGTGCTCTGTAATGTATTGGCATTCCATCCAGGGTTACCCCACCTCATGTCCTAAGTCTCCTGAGATAGGCTCCAGGCCACCCATGACCCTGTGGATAAGCGGTATAGATGATGAGTGAGTGAGGTTTAAATAATTGATAAAAATTTCCTTATAATTAGGCTATAGCAGCCTTCTTATACCCCTCATTGGTTAGGGTGTTGGACTACCGATTGGAAGTTGCCAGGTTCAGACCCCAGCTACCACTGTTCGGCCCTTAACCCTCAACTGCTTGTATCTGTACTGAGATGAAATGATGCCAAATGACATAAATGTAAACTTTAATCCAAGTCCTGATTAGTTCTTTCTGTATTACTGTTTAAATCTACACTACAGCTTTTTTTTTCTCTCTCTCTCTTTATAGTTCTACCATGCCTGCGATCAGCCCGGTATCGTAGTCTTCTGCATTATGGAGTATGATGTCCTACAGTTCTGTGATTTCCTCGGCTCTCTCATGTCCGTCTGGGTTACGGTCATTGCCATGGCAAGACTTAAATCCATCATTAAGCAGGTGAGGTTGAGATGATGTCAACAGCACTAATGATACAGTTAAACATGCAGTATAAGCTTTACTGTATATGAGTCATGATTTTAATGTTCTGTATCTAGAGTCAGTTTCAAGTGGTATAACATATATAGTGGGCACTGTACTTTTTTTAAACTCTGGAGGAGCTGTCTAGTCCTGATTTAGAGCCGTAATATAAAAATGTGAATATTGGCGCGCATCTGTATGGATAAAATATGCCTTTATTTTCTGTGCGCTTAACATTTCCTCTTTTTTTCCTTTGGAGCACCCAGGGTCGTGATAAAATTTAGGAATAGAAACAAATGGAAGGTCATAGGAGACAGAAATAGATTTGTGTGTATACTATGTGTGGGTGTGAGAGAGAATGAGAGAGAGAGGGAGAGAATAATGAGGCATTTTTCAATAAATTAAAATGCTATAGAAACTATATCTTTACCACAATTGCATAAGATTGCAGCGTATAATTTTATGGTTCGATAGCTAAATGGTTTATTATGTCGAGAGTGCCTGACATAATAAGTCGAATGGAGTGTCTTTCACCTTTAAAATGGTTGAGTGCCCTAATGCTAAGCGCTTTTTGTAGGTGCTGTACCTGCTTGGGGCGATGTCTCTGTCCATGGCTCTTCAGCTTGACCGTCATGGCTTATGGAACCTACTAGGCCCCAGCCTCTTCGCCTTGGGTATAATGGCCATTGCCTGGGTAAGAAGCATCGTATACTGTACATGTACATGTCTTGCCTGTAGAGATACTCCAAGTATAACGCCTTCATGAGAAATATTTTATTAGAAAGTTACAGTATGAAAGTTTGCTAGTACTTCCAGAGAACTTGGACAGAACTGGAGTTGCAGGGTCAGGACTTTTTGTATGATGTATACGTTCATAAATTTAGAAAGTTTTGGCAAAGTCGCTCTTCGAATAAAACTAGACTCTGAAAGTCCTTTATTTAACTGCTGAATCATGAAACACAAAGTTTTAAAGCGAAATTACAAAACAACTTTATCCACCAAAAGTTCTTTTAGAGTTTGCTTTCAGCTTTGGAGTAATTGCTTGGATAAAAATGCTTCGTGGTGGAAGAAGCTGCAATGCACCACGCTCCAAAAATAGCTCGTGAATCTCTTGGTCTGAAAATCTGTGGTAGTGCTCAAGCTAAGTGCAGCGACCGGCCTTTCTTCATCCTGGTTTCCTGATTGCGTACACAGCACCTCGTTATTTAGGATTTGATAGGCGTTTTTAATTCATTCGGTTCAACATGTGGCCCTTCGCTTTTCACTAGCTCTAAAGATTGCGCGTCACATTTATCTTAGGTAGCCGTCATTAGCATGTCGGCTAAGATAAAACGCAGGCCAGTGACATTACTTTATACGGGCGGTATTAGTCATGCCTTTATAGTTCCATTACCAGCCGGCTTGTTCTTTCTCTATCACAATAATGTGTTTCCTGAAGTGAGCAGATAAAAAATAATGGGTGTTGGGAGAGGAGACAACTTAGCCGTAGCCCCCGACACAAGAGTTTGATGTGATCAGTGGCTTGAGAGAAGCCTCCCTCGAGCTGAACAGCGGTACACGCGAGACAAAATGGAGAATTGAGCCAAGATAAAGTGGAGAGGAGTGAGCTGTGTCTTCGTGAGTCGAGCCGGCAGTGACGAGTATGAATCATTCGCTACATCTGGTGACCGAGCGCACGAATCGATTTATAGACAAAGAAGAAAGAAACCAGTCACGATCTACTGCTCAGGGAAGAAAGCACAATCTAGGGAAAGCAAAAGTTAGACATCCTCAGTCTGTGATTACTTCTGCTTAGTAGTTTATATGGAAATTAGGCTTTGAATAACATGTACAGTAGGCACCGTTGTACTCACCACACATCAGACATTTCCATACATCAGAATGGATGTGCTTAAAAAAACAAAAATGGAGGAGTGGTGCTGGTTAAGCACCGCTGCAGATACAATTCAAGCTAAGTATTGAAAAGCAAGGTATTGTGAGATCATACATCAGTGATTGCAAAGTTTTATTGTATATTTTTTTATGATTTCATACATTACATTGTTATAGTTGTATCACATTACTTACTAGGGTAGTATATATAGTGTGGTTTATCTAAAAACTGAAACAGAGCATATATCTCGCTCGTTTTCTCTCTTTGAAAGATGAACACATAATGTATTCTAAATGAATACTAATACAGTTATGAATAAAGATTGTTTTTTAGCAAGCCTGCCAGGAAGGTTCACAGGGCATTTGGTTAAGACTAGAGCTTTGCATTTGGACTGGGATTCCACCAAACCCAGGAAAAACGTTGTTTGAGTAGGAGGTTTTTACTTTCATATGGATATGAGCGAACACAACTTATTTACAACAGCCGTTATTTAGTACCTGACTGGTGGGGGTCACTGAGGTGTAAATGATATGGTTTTCTGTAATAATTTAGGAAATACAATGAATGAAATACATTTCTTAGACGGGAAAAAAATGTGTCCGTGAGCTGTGAGTGAGTCAGTTCCACCACTAGTTATAATCTTTCCATTCAGGTCAGAATACAGATAGACTAATTGTATTAGCTCATGCCTGTTCAGTTGGTACAGTATGATAGCTGTGGGACCTTCGGGGCTGGGGTTTTGAATCGTACCTCGGATCATGTGTGTGTGGATTATGTTCTCCCTGCGCTTGGTGGCTTGATTAGTGTTTTCAAATGGCCCTGTGTGTATGACTTGGCATGTGTATATGTAACATTGTGTGTTGAGTTGGCACACCATGCAAGGTTTAAAAGCAGTATAGATGACAAATATAAAAAAAAATGCATGAGTTGTTATTGTAGATTTAATAGATTTCTATTTTACAATTGATTGCCTACAATTGAAAGCTAATATTTATTCTGTGAATCAGATTTAAAACACGCCTTCCTCTCCTGTCCTTTTCTGTCTTTCTCCCACATTTTGTACTTTTTTGTGACAAATCTTTTTGACCTGGACATAATTTTAGTGCATTATTTATAACATCTGTTCTAAACACCCACCTAAATCTATGGGTATTAAAATGAAAATGGATAATCTGTTAATATTTCATACAAAGGAATGTATTAATGCTAACCTCAAATGATT